>JABYQS010000199.1:0-59230 GCA_022592435.1 Cerioporus squamosus | reverse complement strand
GCTCCGACATATCGATCCATGGGAGGTAAAGTCGTATGTCGAGTACTCAGAGATCGGAGGAAGTTAATCACCATCCGTCTGAGGTGGTGGGGTAGGCCTACCCGACATGCCCACAGCTGTGAATTTGTGATACCTCAGTTCAGGCAACAAGTACAAGTACTAGTGCAGAACGTATGCACTCACAAGTCCGATACTATGTAGTAGAAGTCCTTCCAAGCGTGATTGCAGGAGCCTCCTCCCGTAGACCCAGACTTCAGTCCTGTGAGACCTCATAAAGATGCAACAGACTAGCGGGATTGAAGCAGCGTGATTGAAGCCTTGACAAAGCATAACGAGGTAGGCTGTAGACGAGGATCGTGGTCAAAGTACCAAGGAGACAACGACAAGACAGGTGAGGGCACGCAGAGCAGACCCATCCAAGCACTCGAGAGTGAGATGGTACAGTTACTGATAGAGAACAGACTGCTGAAGCACGAATGGTGTAGTAAAGAGCGGCCTCCGGGTCGTCGACGGTCGTGGTGGTCGTGGTGAACGCTCAGCTCGCTGTGGCGCTTAACCCACAGGCCTCCTCCGACCCACCACCACCAGCTCCCTCATCGCCACCGCTTAACGACCCCTTGCTGCTCGTATCTGCGTCCATATACAAACAGGACTGAGCTATGGACAGAGACAGGACGAGGGACTACGGTCGTTCAAGGGGCGACGACCGCCGAGATCTCGCTCTCGCTCGCCCGACGACTACCCACGCAAACGAGATCGCTCTCGCTCAAGATCACCACGGCGCCGCTCGCGCAGCCCACGAACGCATCGTTCACCATCACATTCACACTCGAATCCGGGTTCTGGGAGGAAGGACAGGCACGACCGCTCAGAACGGAGACGCGGGAGGTCAACGTCACGCTCGCGCTCGAGGGACGACGACCGCAGCAGGAGTAGGAGTCGCAGGCGAGACCGCTCGTATGAGAGGAAGAGGCGGTCACGTTCGCGCTCGGTTTCAAGTACGTCCTCGAGTTCCTCCGACCACAAGCGGCATAAGCGGAAGAAGGACAAGCACAAGAAGAAGCGGAGCAGGAGTAGGGAGAGAAGGAGAAGAAGAAGAGCAAGAAGGACAAGAAGGTATGTTGTGGATGTCTATGCCTTGAGCCTAGTCTCGATTTATCTGACACTGTCGACGTCGGGCACGTAGAAGCACAAAAGTGGTGCTGTCAGCCACCACCAGTGGGGAAGTATGGCATCATCAGCGAGACTGAGTACGTCGAAAACGCACTCTCCTCGGAATGCCTCACTCACCCATGGACCAGTTTGTACAACAAGGAACAGGAGTTCCGCGCATGGCTGGTCGAGGAGCGGAAGATCAACCCGGAGACCATATCCAAGGACCAGACGAAGAAAGAGTTTGCCCGCTTCGTGGAGGACTACAACACTGGTACGTCCAACAACCTTCTGTCTTCCTTGACTGTCCCCGAGCAAACATTCTGACGCCACACACAGCGACCCTCCCCCACGAAAAGTTCTACCACATGGAGCAATACGAGCGCCGCATGACCGCCCTCCGCGCGGGCGAGTACCTCCCGCCCGCAGACGACTCGTACGACCCGGCCGCGGACATGCGCGCGCTCGCAAGCAGCCACAAGCGCCGCCCGGTCGAGCAAGACACGTACATGAGCAAGGAGCAGCTCATGGAGCTGCGCAGGGTGCAAAACGAGCGTATCGAGGTGCGTACTATGGCAGTATCTTGGAGGAGCAAAACATAGGTATGCTGACATGCGCGTTGGGGACAGGCCGGCAAGATGAAGCTGCTTGGGATGGACATCAAGCACAACATGGGCGTGCGCATGGACGGGTCGATGTTCGACGGTTGAGCGTTTGGGTACTCAAGCCTTGTACGATTACATGGATCCCGTATGTACTCGCTGTCTGCTGTTCTCTACCCTCGCTATCGCCAGATTAGCCCAGGTGACATGGTACGCAGGTCATCTCACTCTGAGAGCGCGACGCTCGAGTATGCTCTCCTCCAACCCGTGTCGCCGCTTCTCGGTACTCGCGACTGATGTTGATCAGGTGAATCTCACTTTTGTAGCTCCCTGCGTGCAGGTTGTCTATGATCGGTTGAGTTATGTCTGCCTGCCCACCGGACAGCATTCGGCCTGTGCCAACAATTGGGTCGCCACCAGATCTGACAGGTGCCTCGAAGTATTCGCGCTAGATCATTTAGTGTAGCTGATATACATGCTATAGTAGATGTACACTTCTGACAAGCAGCAAGGTCATACGCCTGCGGACCCTGTGCTCCTCGTACCGATGTAGCAACTTCATTCGCCATATCCTCGCCGCAGCGCATGTCGCCGCGCCTGGCAAAGAAGGACAAGGTCAGTATCATGGTCCTTCTGCAGCGACCTGGAAGTTGCTGACCTTCGTGCGACCATGCAACGAGCCGTCGCTTGTTTTCTGTGAGGAGGGAACGCTGCGTGGCAACCTTGCACCGTTCAAGAACACGGATTGGTGGGGCCGCTCCGCCGCAGACTTTCAGGACGACGAGGCCACCTAACCGCCTTAGGGCTAGGGGTTTTTGAACGCAACAAGCTGGCGTAGGAGGGCTAACAGACATAGCCCTGGCGTGTATCATAGGTGCGAGCGCGCCAGTGGCAGGGTGGCGAGGAACTCTGCGAGCTGTGAGCCCAAGGATGGTTGCTTAATACGGTCGGCACGCCGTCTCCTGACAGCGTCCTTGGTGATCCTGACAGTCGGTGAGAAGCGGAAACGAAGAGCGAACTGGGCAAAACTCACGATGTGATCGTCTCTTGCTCCTTCCACAGCTCCGCGGGACTTGCGATCTCATCCTCGGTAATGTGGTTGAAGATGTCGAGCGATGCGTCTACCAGAGGGATAAACTGGAACATCGGGTCCGGCTCCCACCCGAAGGCGTTCGTGACGAAGAACTCCCTGAGGACGGGATTCGGCTGTGGATCATAGTCGTCGGTACCTTCGACGTTGGGTGGTAAGTACTCTGCGGCTTCCGGGATGTCTGTGAGTGTGGGTAGTGGCGGCGGACGCGTTGGAAGAGAACGATGGTTGGCGTGAGGAACGACCCGTCATCGGTATGGTTGTTTCCATACTACCGCCCTAGAGTCCTGCCCTATCTCCGAGTCGAATCGAACCTATGCAAGCGGTCCTATAATCAACGAACTGGTGGAGTGCATGGCTCATGATCGTACGACGGGTGTAGAAAGTTGACAGAGATCCCGTGTGCGTGACGGGACGGCGATGTCGGGGTTCACCCCAGTGGTCTGTGCAGTCCCGGATTTACAGAGCAGATCTTATAATGATAGTCGGGCAGCGTATGACTACAGCAGAGGCCTCGGGCGTAGTGCAACAAGAAGAGTCGTGCGAGCCGTTCTCGGGAAGAGGGGATGGTCAGACATCCACGCACCTCAGAGTCCGTCCATGAGGTTGACAGACTATGTGAACGCAGTCGAGTAGTCCCAACTTCAAGCTATCGCCCTTGGCTTTCTTCGAAAGCACGATACTGCTGTGCAATTTAACATAGCCCCATGTCAGTTGGGGAAGAAGCGCAGTCAGTATGCATACACACCTGCTGGCGCAGAGCCCTTGCACGCTTCTTGAAGGACCGTAGATTGGGATTGTGCGGGGACGAGACTGACATGGGGGCAGGAAGGGCAGACTTAAGTGGTGGACGGAAGTCCCACGAAGCTATGTGGTTGCCTAGGGGCGCCGATGATTGAAACAGACTCGCAAAACTCGGCGCTTGTGCCTTGTGAGCCTCGTCGCTGTCAGGTTTGGGTTTCAACACAGGAGAGGGCACGGTTTCTCGACGGGTACGGGAGGGCGGAGGCGATCGTCGGGTAGGAGACGGCGACTGTAGACGACTGTGTTGCGCCTCGTCCCAACGCTTGCTGTTATGGGTGTCGGATTGAGAGGGATCCCGGGCCGCAGCGGCATGCCCAGGCGATACAACAACTCCATCGTGTGACTTCTGAGGGTCGACTCCCCGCGATGGTGCTTGGGACGGAGCTGTGGCGATAGCCCATCTCCTCAACGCTGCTTCGATAATGCTGCAGCATGTATGAGTAACGCATTAGACCAGGATCACTGATATTGTTAACTTACACGCCGATTGTCTCTTGTTCCTTCCAGAGCTCAGTGGGACTCGGTATGTTGTCGGGCGAGAGATGCTCCTCCAGTTCAAACCAGAGGTCTACAAGAGGAACGAAGGGCACCTTTGGATCGGCGGCCCATCCGAAGATGTTCCTGTCAATCGCCATCTCTAGAAGTGGTGGAATAGGAGGGGGTTTCGGTGCCGGCGCAGACCCTGCGCCACCGTCTGCCGGTGAACCACCACTCTGACTGGGCTTCTGGGGTGACAGATCGGGGGCGAAGTCCTCCTCGTGGGACAAAATGCTGCTCTCAGGATATTCACGAAGAGTGGGAGGACTGGAGGGCAGAGAAGATGAAGCGGAGTGGTGAGCAGCGGGTGTGTGCGAGGCTGCGGCGCTAGACTGGGGAGATTCCGCCCTGCGAAGAGAGTACATACGAAGAGAATCCTCGTTCCAGGCGGTTCTCAGCGCTGTATGTCGAGCAATGCTGACCGTCGTCGCTTTCTCGTTGTCATAGCCATCTAATCCGCGCTTGACCCGTACACGGAGGGTCATGGTGCTCTGTATCCAGAAGTAGCAGTTGGGAAAGGGGAACTGAGGACTTGAATCGACTGGTCGTCTTCCTTTGGCATACTGCGTGTTGGGATAGATGGGTAAGACCATGTCCTCGGTAATGCCCTCCTCGGGCACGGCAGGTCGCAGAGTCGTCGCGATAGGCTGTACCCAGTAGTGACACCACTCGCTTCCAGGAAGCGGGAGATCTTGTGGCTTTAAGAGAGTCAGAAACACATATACTCTGTCCTCCTAATAGATCACGTACCGCGTCTATATACACCAGATATTTCTTCGGTCTCATCGCCGCCGCTTCTTGGATCGCGAGGGAATCCAAGTCTAGATGTGATACCATGAATATCGGATCCATGCGAACCACCGCAAACTTGCGTCTTGTAGGAAGGATAGTTATTGTGCGCTGCCTATGCTGCAAGTTGTCTTGCACCGGACTCAACGTCGACTTGGACTTGCCAGTCTTGATCGGCCCCGTGACAGTCAGCACAGGCGGTCCCATGGTACGCGAGCGAAGTCTGTCAGGTACACAGTAGATGGAGGAATGTGTCAGCAACAGTAGAGATGAGAGTGGCGTTGTGGCAGCGAGTGCAAGTGAGGCAGAGTAGCGATATGGAGAGGAACAAGGAGAACGTTCCTTGGCTGAGTCGCCTTGCTGTACACGCTGTGGCTGCAATGCTTACCCATGTTTGGCGGTGTGGCCGTTGATTAGTTGCGTGACCGGTCCGTTACTCTCCCGAGCCGGCAGGAAGTAGCCATGGTAGATTACCACTGCAATACGACTACCCGACAATGACGGTGGTGGAGGCATCCGATGTCTTGGGGGTAAAATGTGGATTGATAGCGAAACGTCCTAGTGATACATTGATTTTGATATCCATGAGCATTGTCTAGAGACACCATTCATCGTCAGCGAGTGTTACGTAAAGGCTGAACACGACGCACCTATAACAGCTCCCGAGAAGCTAGCATACAATCCCCTCGTTCAACCTGTGCAGCAACCAGTGCTTCCACTTTTCCCCGGGTTCTCGATAGGAGACGGGTCGTCCGAGAAGCCCATCATGACCACATTGACAACGTGTGGATCCAAGCACATGAGCACGACCTCCATCGCGCCCAAGGAGCCATTGTTCACGTTCAGGTCGTGCGCCGACTTGAGCTGGCCCTTCATCTCCGTGACCTGCTCCGGGGAGAACGCGCTGAACGGCACGACCGCGGCCCCGAATGCGAAGAACGACGTCTCGACGTGCGTGGAGTTGGGGCGCGGACGGAGGAAGATAACGAAAACGAACTCTTGTGCGCGTTTTGGGTCTCGCGCGACCTCGAGCGCGGTGGACGCGGCCTCGGAGATCGTCGGTCGGTGCTTGGAGGTGAACGCGCGGAGGTCCTTCATGGGTTTTGGCTCGCCGCCGCCCGAAGGCTGGTACTTGCGGTTCAGGGCGCACTTCGGTTTGTGTCTGCTCCACGCCTGCTTCTGGCACTCTTTGCTCTGGTGACAGTCGCTCTGCCAGTGAGGAATGGGATCGCGCGGGGAAGGAGTGGGAAGACGCACGCAGTAGATTTCTATCTGACACCCGGCACATCGGAAGAACGTCACTCCTTCTCGTTTGGACTTGAAGCAGAGCTGGCATTGCATGAGGTCTCTGTGCAGCGCGGCCTTCGGGTCGGGCAGGACATGTCGCTGAGGAGGTGGCGGCACACCAGTCAAGAACCAGACGTTGTACTCCATCTGGCAGCAGGGACAGCCGATCTCGAGATAGTCGACCAGGCTTGCGATGTCCATGTCGTGCAAAGCTTAAGCAGACGCAGAGGACGCAGAGGATGTGGTTAAGGAGGAGATGGTGGTCCACGCAGACGCAGCGGATCTCTGGAGATCTTGGCGAGCTGTAGTCGGAAATTGCCGACAACCGCGCTTCGCCCCCGTCAGTTACTCGGTAGTAGGTACTCCAAGTCTTGTCTCTTCAACCCTATCTTACCTATTCTCTTGTTTCTTGTACCCCTCAACACAATGGGCTCGGAACCCAGACTATCCTACCTTCCGAACCTCCACTGCGAGTGGTGCAGACTAGCAGGCATCGATGGCATGCTCGGCCCTGTACCACCCGCACCGGAAGACCACAATCCTCCGACGGACCGCAACGCGCTCTTACAGCGGGAGATGATGCATTGTCAGCAATGCGATCGCTCGAAAGCATCGGGAGCCAAGCTGTTCAGGTGCCAGGGGTGCAAAACGGAGCTCTACTGCGTACGTCCTTACTGCGTCTGCAAATATTGGGCTTCACTGTCCCCAGTCGACACTTGCCCAACCGTAACGCTGATCTTCACGTCGAGGCGAACAGAGCAAAGCGTGCCAGAAAGCCGCATGGTCGACACACAAGATGAAGTGCCGCATGAACCAGGAAGTCGACGAGGCGCACCCCGAGTCGTTCGACATCATGAAGGCCCTGCGCGCCTTCTCGTCCAAGCACGGGCCCTCGCTCGCGGACGCCGCCTACGCCGCGATGGACATCTTCGAGCACCCCGAGCACGCGCAGGACCGCCTCATGGTCGTCGTCGTCCGCCCGCGCCCACACTCGAAGCGGCCGGAGACCGCGTTCTACTGCTACGCGGCGCAGGTGTACAAGCAGGACGCGGTGCCGATGCCCCCCGCGCAGATGGCGCAGATGCGGCTGATGGTCAAGACGACGAACGAGTCGCGCGTGCAGCGCGGCGCGGCGGGCACGTTTCTCGTCATGCTGCACAACGTCGAGGGGTGCATGACGAACATGGTCCCGTTTGCGTTCCAGATCACGGGCGAGGATCCGCTCCCGGAGGACAGCAAGCACAACTGGAGGAGCACCTTGCTTCATATGCTGAACAGCGGTATCGTACAGTAGTAGTTCGCTGCCTTACCGAAGACAAATGCAATACCAGCTACTCCTTGCTCCGACAGCATCGAGCGAGCTGCATCGGAGCCGTAATCTTGCCATCTGATTGCAGACGAGTACATCGTACCAATATCCACTTCGCACTTTGGTCACGATCCTGGGGCACTTGTACGATCTTGCTTCGGTGCGCCGCGTTGAACCCGAGTGGGTCGTTGAATATGTCGACGACAGCGTATCGCTTTGGGTGTGTGCGTGTCCAAGGTTGCGCAGTTTCTCGTAGTCTTCATCGAGAGCTCGACCTGCCGCTAGTTCGAGAGAATGACTCCTGTGCACGCCCGTGTTCATCAGCAATCTGTGACGACGTCGATGCAAACGAAGACGACGAACCTGGAGCGACCCTCGTCGGGATGGCCGAGCATGCACGCTAGATACCTCACGCGACCAAGAACTGCGCGGTACCACGGATGGTCGTTCGAGCAGATATTAGGGAGAGGTATTGGCTGGGGGTGAGGAGGGGCAGCGACTCCGCTAGAGCTACGCAGTCTGCGCACGGATTATGCGGCATTGGCGACGAGGACAGAGATTGGGCATAGAGGCTTCAGCGATGTTGGATACGAATACGCTGCTGATGATGATATCGTGCATCTGCGTGCCAGAATTGTACGGATGAGATTCGGAAAGTATATTCCTCCCTGGGCGGACAAGTATAGCAATCTAGTACAAACTGAAGACACGGAGAGTATGAGTAAAGGGAGAGAATCTCGGATTGTAGGACGCACCGACTGTAGGACGAGTAACAGAGAAGAGACCGAACCGGGGAGCAGTCATCCGATGCGATCTGTGAAATCCCTCGCGAACAGGGATCGTGCAGGATTTTGCTTGGCACGTTCATCCTTGAGCATGCTACCATAGACGCAACGCGGAACGTGAGTACGATGTACAGACAGTAGAACAGCATATACGCACCGAGCGTCGACCCGAGCATCTTCTCCTTCCACGCCCAGGACTGCTTGAGGTGTCTTCGCCTCGATAACCTAGTGACGCCGACCGGTATGTTCGCCCGAGACGCAATCTGAAGAGGGACAAAACTCACGTAGTGGTTGTCACAATGCGGGCAGTACTCGTCGCTCTCGTCGAACTCCGTCATGTCCTTCCGGAACGCCTTCTTGCACTTCTTGCAGAGGAAGGCCATCTCCGTCGTCTTCGCGAGCCGGTGGGACTGCGTCTCCGCGTGACACTCGGCGCAGTCGAACCATTGCTTGCAGCACGGGGCGCGGATCGCGACTTGGGCGTTGAGGATGTGTTTGCTGGGTGAAAGGACGGCGTTGAGTGCAATCTGCGTAAGTGGGGCTGGATGAGAGCGAGGGACGGGCTGCTGAGACCGCGACCATCGCGATCCCGGCTTCAAGATGCATTGCTGTAAGCTGGCCGGTAACTCACCACATAGCTACGCGCGATATGTCCTTCTCGATTGCGGGATATGCGTCCGCTGTCTGAAGGTTTCGGAGGTCGAGGTCGTCGTCGATGACGATGGTGGCGGCAGAAAGCCTCCGGGTTCGAGCGCGCTCTGCGTGCTGTTCTCCTCGGTCCGAGTTTTCGCGGTCTCGCCGCACCGTGGCCTCACGCACTCTTCTCGTCCGCCTCGCCATCATCCCGTACGATCTCGAGCACAAGACTGGGGTCAGTCATGACGGACGTGAGGAGCAGAGTTCAGAAACATAGCCTCGCAGCGGAGCGTCCAAAGTCGTGATGTCGTTCGACATATCAGGCGGCATCGGAGACGACTGCCCGCAAACTGCTCTTCCCTCCCTCCCACCATCTCCTTCGCCTCGCCTGCGCCCGGGAAACGCGTCCCAGGCACGCAGTGAATGGCATGCACTCCGACGCCAACCCAGACTCTGTATGAGGTCCTCACGACCACCTCCGTCTCGACGTCCTTCACGGACATCACAAGCACCATCCCGGCGGATATCAGCACCGTCTTGAGCACGTTCTGCGCAAGCTCGACCGTGGACGCCAATGATACGGACAGTGTCACGACATGTCTCTCGACAGGGTCAGTGGAAGTCGTGACGACCCTACGAGGTGAGCATGATTTCTTCGGTACTCGAAGGACGAGGGCTGGCGGTATCAGTCGTATCTTCAAATGCATTCGCCCCTTCTATCTGTCTATCTGTCCGTGAGCTCGTGTCTGCATTGACATGCAAGTGTCGAATATCGGTGGTCAACAGCATGGTGACGACTGACTCGGTACAAGGCATGCTGTGAGGGTTATCACCCTGCTTGTCGTCGGGCAGGAGGTGCTGGACAGTCCATCGGACTGACACGCTCGTGAAGCTGGTTTCATGAGCTCGTAGTATGTTCATTGCCGCTTTGAGTTCTGACTATTATTCTGCACGCATACAGATGAAGAGATCACCACCATCCCATCTCAAGTCGTCTTCTCCATCCCAGTAATCTTCAGCGAACCTACTGCCACTCTCTTTTCTACTTGCTCGACGGACGGCGTCACCTCGCCCCCTCCTCCTTCTGACACACCCACCTCCCAGACTTCGCAGACCTCCCAGACGCTGAGCCCGCCACCCTCAGCGTCGGTGATCGTGTCACAGGTCTCCTCCACCCTGCCTGGCGGTTCAGTCGTCGTAACGTTGGTAACATCCACATCAACAATGCCCCCGGCGGTGTCTACCGTGCCGACATCGCTCGGAAGTGGTGGAAGCGACAGCAACAACAACAACGCTGATAATAACAATATCAAGGATGTGCTCGGACCTGCAATTGGCGGCGCAGTGGGAGGGTTTCTCGGCCTCATCGCTCTGGTCATGTTGGTATGGTTCATCTGGTAAGTCGCACCCACGAGTCGCAGACGTTTGTCCGCTCATAGTCTCTACAGGCGCAGGCGCGACAGTATCCGTGCCCTGTATGCCAAGGAGCCGACTTCTAAAACCGAGCCCGCCTTCTACGAGCGTTGGGGCCACCACGATAAGCCGTCTTCACCACCTCCGGAGCTGGAGCCCAGGCCATACCAGTACGGTCTCGTGGGTCGCCGACCCGGGTCGCCTTCCCGCACATCCTCACCCTCCACTTCCCCGCCTCCTACGCGCCCGCAGTCGCTCGCGTTCACAGGCGTGTCTCACTCCCCAGGTCCGTATACGACCGGATATCCCTACAACCCTCCCACGCCGAACAGCGCTAGCGGTCTCGCGCCCAGCCCGAGCCCATATTCCCCTTACTTCCCCCAGCAGCCCCCGTCTCCAGCTGCAAACGGATTGCTCACTCCGAGTGCGCGACCGCATACACCTGTTTGGCCCGAGTCTAGTGCGCCTACAGCTGTCACCCCTTTACCGCAATCGCCACAGCCGCCTCCCGCGCCCTCGTTCCACCGTCAATCCGATTCGATGACATCGGTTGGCACGGCCGTGAGCTACCCGTTCCCCGTCCTACCTCCGGTACGCAGGGAGGAGCGCGATGAGAGGAGGCACTCGGAAGACGAGTCGAGCGTCTCGGAGCGCGACCGACGGCCGTTCAGGCTGTCGCTGACGCTCGCGAACTGGAACCCAGAGACGGACGGGGAGCTGTTCCCGCGCGCAAGCTCGGACGATGGACGACCAGAGCACGGGGATGCGGGGCAGGGAGGTTAATCTTGGGCCGAGGCCTAAGTACGTAATGCACGGTGGGGGACTACGCTGAGTTGTTCTGGTTTTTTTGTTCTTGTACGGATTTGCCTGCTTTTAGGTCATTCACGCAATTTGGAGCTTTCCTTTACGATTTCGCGTTGTCTCGCTCTGCTCACGCCCAGTACGGAGTCTTGTCGTCGGACATACATACTGATTCTCTTCATCTAGCGGGCTCATGGGACCGCGTTCGCGGTCAGTCGGCCGTGGCTCTCCTCCATCAGACGCATCCTGCCTATCGCGTGTATGTCACACGCTGTCCACACCGCTTTGAAAAGTGGTATCGCGCTAGTCCCTAGGCGTATAAGAGCTTGAGGGCGCACAGCCTGCGGTGCACAGCCTGCAGGGAGGGCCCCTATATATACGATGATTTCTCCAGGGGGACTGACGTCAAATGACCCCTAGTGGTGAGTTCCTTCTCTTGCACTTCGCTGACGATACGCTCACTGCTCGAGACAACTTGACGTCGATGCAAGACGCTCCCCCATCCTACGACGCCCTAGAGCCACTGTCTCTCCCTCCATCTCGGGATGAGAAGGCAGACCCCTCGACTAGCTCTACGGAGCTTTCTTCGCTCACCTCTCCGCGGTCAGCTTCCTCGTCGTCTCGTCCGAAGCTGCCAGCCAAAGGCGAACCCGCGCCATCAAGTACGTCGTGGTGGAATCCTTGGTCTGAGCCACCCGCAGTGAAAGAAGTACGGAAGACACTCGTCGGCCTGCTGCACGACCTCGTCCGGGGAGGCGACGCGGAATGCGTCCTCGCGGTGCTCGACAGCTGCGCAGGCACGTGCAAGTCGTACGGCATCTCGCTCTCGTCCATCCTGCAAGAACGCTCCGCCGCGGGGCACACCCCGCTCTACTGGGCGGTCGTCAACCGGCCGAGTCTCGCGCCGCGCGCACAGGACATCCACTACCTCCGTGCGATCCTGACGTACGCTGCGCCCCTGTCAAAGGCCACGGTGTCCGATATCCGCCTCGCGTGCCTGCACAGTCCGAACAACACCTTGTTCCAGAGCCTGCGGCGCATCCCGGCGTTCTCCCCCCTGACGGAAGAGGAGAAGCTCATCATGGGCCAGAGCGTGCCGCTCGACGAGGTGAACGTGTGGGACCACGATGCGGATGTGTTGGAGTTTTCGGTGGACTTCAAGATCCCGCTGTTCCAGAAGCGCATGCGCATCGCGCGGGGAGTCACCTTGGAATTCATCGCCAAAGGTGCGCATTTATCGTTCCTTTTGCTGCTTCGAAGCCAGGAAGTCAAGACATCATTTCGCACATCTTCATCACCAGGTCGGCTGTGGCAATTCTGCCTCCTGGTAGCAGGGACCGACGAGCATGAGAGATTGGGCGGTGTGCGGGTGACACCCGGCTGCGTGGCCGTCAAGCTGGCGCTCCTGCCCAACAGCCCTCCAACACCTCTAGATGCGACGTTGGTGATCGAACCTCGAGCAGCACACGGTGAATTACCGTCGGCTACGAGCACCTCCCCCAAGTCGCCGACATCGTGGCACGGTTCGGCTCCGGCGGTCAAGCCACCAATCCGGGTGCAACTGCGCAAAGATCAATTGGTTCCCGAGTCGGGTTCATGGGGGCGGGGTGGCATGATTGTGGTCTCTCTGGAGGCAGACAGCCAGGCGAACACCTTGCAGGTTGAGTGAGTGCAGAAATATGAGGGTCTGCGCATGTGGCTAATAGTTGTTCGCTTGAATAGAGGTTGCCCATACGTTGGCGAAGACGGTACACTGCTTGCTAGCTTGACTGCGAAGCTCGATCCTACAGCTTGAACGGAGACCATCATATGAGAGAATGTATTGAACCACGCCAGATCATGTACTTACCCTGCTCGCAAGCATGTGTGATGCCGAATGACAGGCGTAATATGTAAATGTATATAACTTGTTTCCTCCCATGGCCGACTAGCTCAGTTGGTTAGAGCGTGGTGCTAATAACGCCAAGGTCGTCGGTTCGATCCCGGCGTTGGCCATTGTTGTTGATAGGCCGTTCGTTTTTGCTGAGGAGGCGTCCGGCCTACTACATAAGCTCCCTACGCTTCTTCCTCTATCACTTGCCCACCATCTGACTTACTCGACGTTGCTCGTCGAATACCTTGCAACACGGGCGGTGGAGGCATGGCTAGTGCTCACAAGCAACAACTAGTTCATTTAGGTGGCCGAGGATGCACTCGACCGCTCGACTAGCCGTAATCATAAAGCATCTACTCCTCTTTTGCCCAGCCAGCTGTCTTGTGCGGATTCTACTCCACCACTTGTTGCTCCAAGGAACTCAAAACGTGCACAATCATGTTGCACACGCAGCGCCCCGCAAGCCTAGTCTGGATGGAGGTGGAAGGAGAAGAGAGTTTGCTAGTGGTCGGTAGTCGGTGAGTACGTGCTATCCTACAGTCCGCACACCATGGCATGATTATGCTTCTGTGTGGCCTTATCTGTTGTGCTAATACATACATGTCGTACATTCGGTGCGTCAGTCATTCCGAGTACATCTCCCAATCACTCATACTCTCCGCAATGTCAGGAACAAATCGCTTGGGACGATGATGTCTGGCGTATGCGTTTGGACCCGTTGTGTACGTGGTCATGATGGGCTTTTTGTACCACCGGCCCCCGGACGACGACCCAGGGAGGAACTGGAGGGTGGGGAAGCGGTTGCTGCATACGCCAAACGAGCAGATTCAAATTGTACGTCAGGGATCCGGGCACGGTCACAGGTGCGTTATGTTCAGCCACCGCAATCCAATCGCAGATGTGTGAAGATGCTAACGGATAGATACTCCTGGATATCGTCAGTCCATTTCGCTATCAATCCACGCTCTTACCCCCTGGCCGTCAGCATTCTTGCGCCGTCATTCACTCGAGTACTCGTGCCGCCACGGAAGAGAAGCGGACAGGTCATCGAGTGTCCACAGAGGCGGCGTACACTGGTAGTGGTAATGCGACCATTGTAACGAGGTGGGTCATGAAACATCCGGGTTAAGGAACATTATCATGCTAATAGTACGGGTACAGGGGCGACGCGGGGAATGAGGACGGCGGACCGAGCCACCTCTTCAGAAGACAGTCACGTCCATGCCGTTCGTGCTCTCCTTCATGAGAAGATCTCGGTGCAAGGTGAAGTTACTTGCTTTGCTCCTGACCGAGGCCTTGTCCACGTTGGTGCCGCGCTAGTGACCGTTCAGCTGCGGGCGAACACTCCAGCATGAAGCAGGGACTCACGATCTTGTGGAGGGCATGCGCCAATGATGCCATCGAAATGTTCGTCTGCAAGGCGGCACCTATTAGTGCCAATGCGACGTTCTCTCGACTCGTGAATACGCACCTGTTGCCTGAACGGAGCTCGGGAATGTGTCCGGGTGGATGTCTTCGACATACCTGACAACACGGAAAGCTGCAATGCACGCTAAGTCGGCGAAGGAATCCAGAGGAAGAAGCAGGCGTGCACTCACAGCGTCGGTGCTCTTCTCGGTCTCCGGTGATTTATGGTCCTGCTCATGCGATATCAGTGGTGAGTGTGCATCCCCGATCTGACGCGTTAACTTACTCTGCACTCTTTGAAGTGCTCCCGGGCATATGCTGGGTTTTTGCGGCATTTCTGCAACCACACCTCTCTCCGGTCCACGCAATTCTTCTTCAGGTAAGACATGGCCTTCTTGCCGAACACCCGTGTCCTCGCCGGCGTCCCTGCATACTCGGCCCCCCATTGTCCCAGAAGCCGTCGAGAGCTATCGAACGGTATCGCGATGATCCATCCTTGCTTCGCTTCCCATTCGGGGAGAGCATGGATGTGCTCATCCGAAAGGCAGGTATCCGAGTAGATGGGGATGCAGAAGTCTTTGAAGATTCTGGGAAGGGACGTGATCGGGTGGCTCTCGAGCGTGGTCGACAAACACATGCGCCTCGTCGTCTGCGCTGTCGGCGATTGGGAGTAGTCCCGCATCAAGATACACGGGCGTCGCTTGTAGTTCTGGACCCTCAACTTGGCGTGGTACGCAGCGGTCGCTTGGGCCTGCAAGTCGCCTTCGAGGCAGCCGCGGAGGAAGTCGTATATCGGGGTGAAGACGCTCTCGCGGACGGTATAGACGTCGCCGGCACGAACCTGCGTGCTGGGGTTCATCCGAGGCTCATCGCTCTGCGATTCGTATGGACAGTAATGAGGAACCATGGCGTAGGGAAGGTGGAAATGAAAAGGTAAGCAGCTGCCAGCAGTGGAAGTTTCGATAACTTGTCGTACGCAGGGAGTGCTCGGTGCTTATAGCCGTTCGTTGTACAGTCCAGCAAGTGTCGGAGCATGGTCCAGGAGGTAAGGTGGAACAACGCGTATCCATGTGGGTACAACCAGTCCCGTTGATATTCGGCTTGAACAAGACTTCACAATAACCACGGACATTGCGTTGGTGTCAGGGCCTGCGGCCGTTGAGCGCTCAATATACGCACAGGGCGCTTCTGGGATCGGTCGAACAAGGCGACCACGCGGTCACGAAGGACAAGGGCCGATATCATCACGACGGACCCGAGGCCTTTTGTTCTCTTTCCAGCGCCTTCGGCCTTATGTACTACATCGTACAGAGGCCGCATCTTCACGCCGACCCTTCTTCCCCGCCGTCCCTTCGCGGTAGTACCTCCCGACAATGTCCGACAAAATCCTGTTCGCCCCAAGTCCTCTCGATTACGCGGCGATCAGATTGGATCCTGTAGCTATGGTTAAGCATTTGGGTGATCCGCTGGCCCTGGAGGCGGCGCGGAATATCGATCCCAAGACCTACTTGGTCCATCTGAGTTGGGTAAGTCGATATCCTTCATGCGGGTGCTCATTGCGCCACGCGTACGCTGTCAGCCCAGTCTAACGCGATACACCCCAGGATACAGCATTCCCCTTCCCAGGGAAGCCATGGTATGGTTTCACGGCGTCGCTCGTGGGACCAAGTCTTCGCGTACCGGACGAGGGGCAATGCATATCCGCAGACATGTGCATCCCGATCTTTCCAAACACCGCTCATCCCCTCGGCCGCGAACCTCTGCGACCGATGCCGCGTACATTCCCATACGACAACTGCTACCACTGGTCGCTTACGGACATGAAGATACGAGTCGTTGCGTCTCCGGAAGGGTTCGACTACGCCATCGCAGTCAAGCTTGATGCCAGCGAAGACGACAGACGAGAAGAGCTGTTCTTTGAGGACGAGTACCGTCAGCAAGAGGCGTCGAAGGCGAGAGAGGGTCGGTCGGCTCAGACTGCGAGCGACGAGGTCGTTGCCGCCGGTTCGGACGTCCCATCTCTCCCAGAACACGCTTTGACACTCGAATGCGGCGACCTACCCGTCAACCAGGTTCCCTCCCAGAACGATGCGCAGGAATCGGAAGACGACCACACTTCTATCCGCTCCTACTCGACTTCAGACAGCAGTGTCCGTTCTGCCGAGTCCATCGACACCATGACGGAGATGGGTATGTTTGGAGATCCCAGTGGCAACGTCGAACTCCAACCGCTCGTCCACCTCTGGGTCGATCTCCAGGCTCACCTCAAGCAGGAGGATATAGCCAGCCCTGTTCACTTCTACGAGGAGATTCATGCCGTCACGAAGTGAGTTGTGCAATGCCGCTCGTACCGATGAGACCTCGCTGACCCTGCGATGATCATACGTAGGCTCATCCAGGACGCCAGAGCGCGCAACCCGTCACTCCCTCCTCTGCGCCAACCGCTGCCCTGCGGGTTGATGGACGAAGACGGCGATGTGGGTGGGTCGTCGAAGCGACGTCGTAAGTCTTCCGCGCTGAATCACCCCCGGATATGCAGCTCACCTATGGTCTTGATGTCAGGGTTGCGACCATGGAAACTGCTCCGCAGCGTCTGCGTGAAGCTGCAGCGGACATTCCGCCTTCCGTATATCCTCGTGTGGCCTTAAGCCTTGAGGTGTCTTCGCTCTTGTACATCACCCACCTCGTCATCGACGGTATGACATGTCAACTTCTATAAGCCCATACTTACCTCCCATTCGGCTCCGGAAGAGCTCATTGACCGGAGCGGGCTGGCTGCAACACGCCCGACGCTATCATTCATTCGTTGGAGGTCTTACCTTTGGCCGACCGCTATTGAGTGCGCATAGCTTCCTTCCCATGACGTTCCTCGTGTTCATGCGAAGGGACACTGTACCCTGATTTGCGGGTGCGCATCGGCGCTTTCACGCTCGGGCCCCGCTGAAGAACAAGAGAACATCATGCACGCGAACTCCGACGGCTCACGCTCTCAGAACAAGAGTTGGGACCGGGCAACCACGCGACGGTTCCAACCCTATTGTTGTTGTCTTCCTTCCATGCTTCTGGTCTTATGTGCGGGCGGGAAGGCTTTGCAGATCGCACCCTTCAGACACGTCGCTCATTCGGACTACAACTCTCCCTCCCCGCGACCTGCTACCGCTACCAGGCTTCAAGCCGATGTCTCACTATCCCTTCGCTCCAAGTCCATGTAACTATGCAGTGGCCCGAATGGATCCTGTAGCTATGGTTCAACATTTGGATGATCCGAAAGCCCTGGAGGCCGCAGCGAGCATCCAACCGAAGGCTTATCTGGTACATCTATCCTGGGTAAGTGCACGTGCAGTGTGCTCGTTGACCGTCAGCGTTCGCTGAGGGGTAGACTCGGACTAACAGTTTGCATTGTAGGATTCAGCGTTGCCCTTCCCTGGGAAGCCATGGTACGCTTTCTCGGCGTCGTTAGTGGGGCCAGGTCTCCGTGCACCGGACGAGGAATGGTGCATCTCTGCGGACATGTGCATCCTCATCTTCCCGGCCACCGCGCACCCCAGATCCCGTGAGCCCATACGGCCGAGGCCAGAGCGACCGTTCCCGTTCAACAACTGTTACTATTAGTCGTTCACGGACACACGGATTCGGGTTATCGCGTACCCGGAAGGTTTCGACGAACGCATGGCGGTGAAGCTTGATGTACGCGAAGACACACGACGGGAACGATACTTTTCGGAGGATGCCTACCTTCAGCAAGAGGCTCTGAAGGCAAGGGACGGTCACCACGATCCCCCTCAGACAGCGACTTCTGCGGGACACGGTTCGCTGCCCGACGCCGATCATCATGATCTCTCTCACGCTGGGTCTGAGGACGAACACGCCTCAATTCGCTCACGCTCTACGTACGAGAGCAGTATTTGGTCTGCAGAGTCCGTCGACACGATGACAGAGATGGGCATCTTTGGAGACCCCAGCGGCAATGTCGAGTTCCAGCCCCTCGTCCACCTATGGCTCGATCTCGAGGCTCATCTCAAGCAGGAAGATATTCCAAGCCCTCTTCACTTCTTCGAGGAGATCGACGTGATTATTGAGTGAGTCCTGCGATGTGATTCGTACCGAGACGTCAGACAGGCTGACTCTCCGACCTTGTATGTAGGATCATCCAGGATGCTAGAGAACGCAACCCCTCGCTTTCTCCTCTGCGGGAACCTTTGCCCTGCGGCTTGACAGACGAAGAATGCAGCCCAGATGGTGCTGAACACGATGTCGAGACTCGTGAAGTTTCGTTGGCTCAGGAGCCCCTGCATAGACGCCGTAAGTATACTCCGTCGGTTCGCACGTAGACCTGAGGCTCATCTTTAGTTCTTGCAGGATTAAGACCATGGAAACTTCTTCGCAGAGTCTGCGCGAAGCTGAAGCAGGTATTCCGCCTCCCGTAGTCTACATCGTTGGGGGGCCCTGGGCTCTGAAACATCACACGAAGGCTTCGGACAGGATATATACTGTATTCGTGATGTTACATCATGCCTGGAAGAGAATTATACGCCGGTCAGGGGTCTCAAGGGCGTCGCAACCCATTGTCACCCTATATTCTGGCAAGACGTGTGACACCATCGCCGCTCGTCATGTGGGTATGGTACCAGGCACGCGGTTCATATCATTTCTCCCACTGCGCTGGAACATTCCGTCTGAGCCAACGCTACGCCTGGACGGCCTGCTCTTATCATATGCAGTACGAACCTCTCATAGCGCTATCTGTTCACGCTGCTTCGTGGGCGTATGTGAACTGTGCACAGTAGTCAGTGCCGGGGACCGGGTCCAAGCCCTCATGCGCGCCGCACTCCGGCGGCAGCTACGAGTCTCCTTAGTTCTGCTCATTCCGGAGCGATGAGGACGACAAGTTACAGTGGACGCCAAGGAAAGCGCGTAACCTTCGTCAAACCAGAGTGATTGCACAAGTAATCGCGTCCAGACCTCGTACACCACCAGGGTTATATTACAAAGAGACTGAAGCTAGTAACACAACAAGTGCGAATGAAAAAAGTCACTCTTTACTATCTCACTTCGAACGTCTCGACATCTATCAAACCGGAGGAAATGTATAGAGACTGGTCAGTCGGCCATCGGACGGGATGACTGTCGAAAAACGCACGACGTGACTTCGAAGTCTGGTGCCCTGGATTCCGTCCGCCTCGTCGACCTTGGTATATTCGGCTAATGAACGACTTCGCCGCAGATATGCTTGCCGCTATCTTGCTGCGCTTTGCAGGGCGAGGAGACGGGTCGAGCGTTGCAACGCCTGCGTTCGGTTCAGCAATGGTTCGCTAACATCACAGCTTGCTCGAGAACGTACGTTTCTCTGGTCCTCTACGCTGAACTTGATCCGACGCCGGTGGTTGAGCCTTGGTGAGGAACCGATAGGGCTGCGAAATTTCAGACATCTCCTTGGTGTCTCTCAGTCCGCTATCGGAAGCACTGGTGGCGCTCGGGCCCGGAACGGCTTCTGCATTGACTCGCCTTGCGAAGAATCTGTTAATAACACTGGTGACGTCGTCAGCGCAAGGGGAGAAATTACATGCAGTGAATTCTGCTTCACTCTTTGATAGCCTCATGCTCCTTGAGAAAATCAGTCGGATCTCCGATTTCGTGGCGATCCACGTACTCCTCGAGCTCGACCGCCGCTTCGATGAGAGGTAGGAATGCGAATTCGGGGTCAGGATCCCATCCGAAGAGGTTGTAGTGACGCAGATCGTCGGAGGAGGTTGACGAAGCAGCAGAGACTCGATCGCTGTCATCTACAACCATGCTCTCCGTGCTATGCTTGGAGGAGTCGTCAGAGGATGCAGGAGGAGGCATGGGTCCGGAGGAGGCAAACGACGTCTCAGGACGGAGCGGCGGCTGAGATGGCTGAAGCTGCGCGGACGGCGAAGAAGTAGCAGGGTCGGAAGAGGATGTAGGACTAACGACGGAGAGGTGTCGCCGCTTCTCTTCGATGAAGTGAGCTATGCGGCGCGAGTCGTCTTCCCAGGACAGCAACATAGCGACATGTTCGCGGACGCTGAGTCGGGTGGCACCCCGGTCGTCGTATCCGTCGTCACCTTTCCGCCGGACACGGACATCCATGGAGCTTTCGACCCAGAAGAAGCAGTGGTCGAACGGGAACATCGGTTCCGACCTGAGAGGTTGCCTACCCTTCGCATAACGAACATTCGGTGCGATGGGCATGACCATGTCTGGGGTGATGCCCAACTCTCGGTCGATGGCGCGCAATGTTGGCGCCACAGGGTACGCAGAGTATCGGCACCACTGACTATCGGGTCCTGGAAGATCGAGTGGCTCGAAGGGCTCTATCAGTCGTGTTTAAGTCGAGACACTTCAGGAGCGAAAACTCACCAAACTGAGGTAGAAGATGTATTTCTTCGGAGTAATACACCGAGCCTCATGTAGCGCTTGTGGATCCGGGTCTTTGAGGTCTTCTATCATGCCAATTGGATCCAAGCAAGCGACAACGAAGCGATTTGGATAAGGAAATGGGAGACAAGGGGAGCGTTCTTGCGACAGAGGAAGCATGGTCGATGCTGAGTGATGTGGCGTGGCCGACTAGTTACGACCGAGAGTCCGGGAAGTTGTTGACTTGCTAGTGGCTGAGCTACCGTGGAGCTTGGAGGAGGAGGACGGGTGCCCACTGAGAGAGAGGGCAGATAATCAGTGTGACGGGGTCGAGGCTGAGGAGGGGAGGAGGAGAGGAGCGACTGCAGAGGTTTGGGGAGGCTGAAGTGCGACTCGCAAGCAGGAACACGGTGGGAGAACCACATACACTATATTTGTTTCTATTTGTCTGGGTGGGTGTAGCTTCCCATGCCTCATAGCATCCGTCCACATGGGCGGTGCGCCGTGCTGTCATGGCTCACGATTGCGAAGGCCCACCGCTCCTACAAGAAATCAATGGCGGCATCGGTATGTGTCGCGGCACGGTTAAATACCCCCCTCTGTGACCTTAGGCGATAGATACCCCCTCGTCAGAATCGTTCATCGACCGACACCCCGTCCTACCAGGCGCGTTTACTTGCTACCATCATGCCTTCAGTTTGCAGCCGTTGCCGTAATATTCACCTGGAAGAGTATCTTGCCAACAACAGTGTTTTATTCCAGCTCGGCGATATCCTGGAACTGAAGGAGTCTGTCCACACCGTCGTCTACACCCGCATCCTCGGGGAAGCAGCCAAGGCACAGCAGCCCGCTGGACAGATCCCCAACCCCGCATCTTTCTCATGGGAGGAGCCCAACTACAGCGACCTGAAGGGGCGACCGGCGGTTGTGGTGCAACTTCCGGGGCAGCGCGCCGGCGCACGGCCAAAGGTGTGCCTACTTGCCACATTCCGGGGGAGCAGCGTGCGCGCATGGCTACCGGACATTCTGCAGCGCTTCTGCGCCGCTGTGCATCTACACGACATGATCGCAGAGGAGCCTCAGTTGTACCATGCACACACGAAACCTGAGTGGACTCCGGAACGCTCGGGTCGGCCCAACGGCTGGCTTATCGCCTGCAGCTTCAGCTCCAAAGGTCATATCCAAGGGCGATGGCAAAACAGACAACGCGCAAACCCGGACTCTAACTCGTCCTTCAATGTCGGAACAGGAGACGAATTACTGGAGCTCCTGACGGTGTGCATTGAGAAGTGGTTGGATTGGCAGCAGGAATGCGCGAGAAACAGAAACGCGTATAGGATATACAGAGCAGACTACGAGGTGCGTCCTATCCATACGACCTTTGTAGCCTCTCTTCTTACATTGGGCCCAGAGATGGCGCAAAGATCAATATTATCGAGCGCCAAGCGCAACTTTGGTTCGGTGATTCATCGCGAGTCGTCTCCACATTTTGACACCTCTTCATCTTCCGACATTTAGAACACTTCCTTGCCATCGAGGATGGGCAATGAGAGCTCCGGCCAGGAAGACGCGATTGCATCAAACCCTCCGGTTGTGAAGGGCAAGAACCGCGACATCAAGATGGCATCTACCTCCTCGGCGAATGCAAATCGCTTCGCGGCACTCGCGAACCTCTCTGTACGTCCGAAAGTCGGCAGTCACGAACTCTACTCACCTGGCGTTCAGTCAATGGACGAAACAGAGCCTGAGTCTCCTGCTAGCTCTGGATCTTCCGCTAGCGACATGCAGGAGACAACGAGCGCAGATTCGGTGGGTATCGCGATTTCGCGTGATGACACGAGCGCTGACGAGAAATCTCTAGGATGAGGAGGCGAACGCAGGAGAGGTGAATAATAATGGCTAGTTTTAACCTCACCCAATACTCACCAGTATACAATCCAGATGGGTGCCTCTGCGATAATCGGAGGCATGGACAGAAGGAAGAAGCGGACGTTCAGGAGGTTGGCGAAGTTGATGGCAGCGAGCGTCTCCAGAATCAGCATGAGAGTACTAAGTAATCGTTCTCGCACATCATTAACCCGGAGCTCCTGAGGTAAGTCAAGCTCCAGTACTTTGTGTCAACTCTCTGACGGGATTGGGGTAAATCAGCGACTGGGAGCTGAGGGAGATGATGTGTGGGAGCCTGCGCCGCCGCCAGGTCCCGGTCAGCCAGGATCATGACGCCCACGTTTCCCACGAATTCAAAGGTTGTTGATGGACTTAGTCTACATACTTACTCTGTTCCCTTCAACTCTGTTCAGTGACTGTTCAACAACTCTCGACCTTGCTCTCGACTGGTAGCCGTCGCTTATGCCACTGTCGCCGACTCCACCGTCGTACGGAAATCTTTTTTCAAGACGCTGGTTCGCACTCCCCAATCCTCAGTTCTTGCATAAATCATAATCCCGGCGATGACGGAGAGACAGACGAACAATAGGTTTACTCATCACGGTAACAAGCAGCACCTTCCACAGAACAACGCTCATCGTGTCAGTCTATGCTCTGCTGTGTCTGGTCTTTTGTGCGTGCACATGTCTTCCGACCTTAGACCCAACTCACGACGGTAGTATAGAGCCCTGTGCCTCTCGCCCAAGACCCCACAATACCCACATTCCCTCTCCAGCGGCATCTAACTCTGCGCGTCGGATATGGCCGATAGTGCAACAGAAGCAAACTCTGAAGCACCGTACTATCCAACTACGTATAGCTATGCGGCAATTCGTATCGATCCTGTGGCGATGGTCGAGCACTTGAACGATGTTGAAGCCTTGGCTGCCGCCAGACTGATACGCCCGAAGTCATACGTGGTGTACATTGACTGCGTGAGTGCGGATTGTCGAGTCTGACTCATGCCCATAAATTCTGACAGTGTCGGCCTTTTTGTTCTGATCTAGGACCACTCGTTTCCCTTTCCTGGGGTACCGTGGTACGGGTTCCACGTCACTGCATGCACCCGCCGGAAATCCCTGCAGTGAAAGAGGTGTGAAATGTCATGGAGTGTGCAAACTATCACCGTATTTTGGGCGCTTAGACCCCCAAACAGTGAAAGGTAACAACTCAATGGCCTTTCACATCTCTTTCGCCATACACTTTTTCGGGCGGTGCACGTAGTGCGTCCGCCTCGTCGCTCCGTCGCCCCCTCCTGCAGACGAGGAGCGATGTATCACGGCAGATATGTGTACCCCCATATTTCCCAACACCGTCACCACCCTCATGGCCGACCACCCCTTGTTATCGAGCCATCCGGGTCCTTTCCGTACATCAACTGCTACCACTGGCCGAAGATGAAGCTCGACATCCGCGTGCTCGCATGACCGGAAGGCTTCGATCGAACCAAGATCGCCCGGCTTTCGGTGAAAGTGTCAATGAGGCTGGACGACTGCTTGGCTGACGACACAGAGAAGCGTCTGGACGCACTCGAGGCCAGAAGCACGGCACTGGGTCTTTCCTCGGGACCAGCCAGCGACCTCGACCGAGAGAATGCAAACCATATTCCCGTCCCCGATGATAAGATCGCCGAAGACAATGCTCTCTTCCGACTACAGCAGTGCCTCGTCTAATCCGGACGAGGCCGGCAGCATCCTGGACGGGTTCTTCGGCGATCCCCACCAGAATGTGGAGGTCCTCCCGCTCTTTCATGTCTGGGTGGATATGGCCGCGGAGGTGAAGCAGGAGGACATCGCGGACCCGCGTGAACTCTTCGCAGAGCGCAACGCGATGATCAGGTGAGCGACACGATGATCTCGGATAATGTCCTGTGTCATTGATAATTTGCTTGTCCAGCATCATCGAGGCGGCGAGGGCTCGCAACCCTTCGCTCCCGCCCATGCTTCCTCCCATACCGGCCGCCTTCCAGGACCTCGAGAGTGAGACCAGCTCCCTTGCCGGAGATGCCAAAGACTCTCGCAGCAGCACGTCCTGTCACGACGCGCGGGACGGGGACATCGATGCAAGCGGCGGTTCCGCACCCACGAAGCCCAGACGTGAGTGATGGCCACATAGCACCTCTCCGAATGCATCTGCTGACTATTCTCCGCAGGTCTATGATCATGATGTGAAATTCCAAACGACACAAGTGTCGATGCACTTATGTACGACAACCTCTACTCCCGCATCCTTGTTCATCACCCACATCGCGTTCGGATCCGAATAATCTCTGCATCATCTAAGTGGCGGCCCTCTGTGCTAGCTGCTCGCCCGTCTCTCGTCTCGAACCGATTGGCCGTTAACTCAGAAGCCACTTCCCAGTCACCCTATGTCCCAAGTCCGGATACTTATGCGGTTATCCGCATGGATCCTGTGGCGATGGTCGAGCACCTGAACGACGCGGAAGCCTTGGAGTCTGCCAAAGCCCTGCGACCCAAGTCGTATTTGGTCTACATAGACTGTGTAAGTCCTCGGACCACGCGCTACGCCTGCTGTCCTGACGCTGATGTGCTACTTCTGCGATCTAGGACCACTCACTTCCCTTCCCCGGGGTACCCTGGTACGGGTTCTACGTCCATCTGCTCGCCCCCTCGCTCCCCCCGACGGACGACGAGCGATGCATGACCTCGGACATGTGCACGCCGATCTTTCCGAACGTTACGCATCCGCTTGGTTGTCCGCCACTTGTTCCTGAACCTCCAGGATCCTTCCCCTCCGACAACTGCTACCACTGGCCTGATATGGAGCTCGACATCCGGGTGCTCGCGCGGCCGGAAGGCTTTGACCGGAAGAAAATGGTCAGGCTACCCGCGGAGGAATCGTTGAGGCTGGGCATCTGTCTGGCTGAGGAAAAGTCGAAGCGCTCTTGCGCAGTCAAGGCTAGGATCTACCCGGAGGGTGGAGACGCTGCTAGATCAAGTGGCTCAGACACCACGACCGTCCCCGGAAACTGCTCTCGCACCGACGGAGAGGTCGCGGAGAACGGCGACGCCCACTCTGTCCGGACTTCCTCGTCCGGCTGCAGCGGCTCCTGGTCCGGTTCGGAAGAGTTCGCCGACACCGACTTGATGGACGGGTTCTTCGGTGAACCCACCCAGAACGTAGAGCTCCTTCCGCTCGTCCACCTCTGGGTAGACATGGCTGGGGTTCTTAAGCAAGAGGACATCCCGGACCCACGTTGGATGTTCGAAGAGCGCGACGCGATTGTCAGGTAAGTCGGCCCTCCTCATTATGTATGACATTGTCCTGCGTCGCTGATGCCTCGCTTGTCCAGCATCATTCAGGCTGCGAGGGCTCGCAACCCATCGCTTCCGCCCATGGTTCAGCCAATACCCATCGTCTTCGATCTAGACCTGGAAAGCGAGCTGGGCTCCGACAACGAACTCGACGCCGACGATTCATTCAGCAACGCGTCCGGTCGAACCGTGGACATCGACGCAAGCGGCAGTCTTGCGAGCGACACTTACGGAGCTGCGAAGCTCAGGCGTGAGTGAAGTCCGCATACGCCTCGTTGTATGCATCTTCTGACTCTTCCGTGCAGGCTTCCGACCACTGAAGTCGCTCCGCAAAGCGTGCGACCAGTCGCGCGACATGTTCCGCCTCCCCTACCTTCTCATTTGGCCGTAATGATCCCTCGTACCACTCGTGCCTTCGAAATCCTTGTACCGATTGCGTGCGCATAATACCCCTCCCAAATGGCATGTCGTTGGAACGCATATTTGATACCATACTATGGGGCTAGTACATTTGAGTATACGTAGACCCGCGAGCTGTGAAGCATTCTGCGCCCGTTACAAGACTGGCATGAGCCTGAGAAGAAGCCACACCCTCTGTACCTTCCTGCACTCATTGTGTTGCATGCGCCAGGAGGTCTGGCCAGATTCTCCGCCCCTTAATTCTCCGCTAAGCCAGCTATCACAACACCAGAGTCCTCGATACAAGGCTAGAACGATGGCAACCTATCCAACGCTCCGGCGGGCGCGCCGGACACAACACAACAGAAGCCGTAAGAAGCTACGATGCGTCGTGAACAGACTCCGGCATGCAGGTCCTGGCGTCGAACGTCAAGGTAGACCGTATCCTTTAATCATGCGCTAGCTCTTCTCCCACACATCTCATCACCACACGCGTACTCGGAGTACCTGCGCACACTCTCAGACACGTCAAGAGCACATTTCTGCCCCATGCTGAACCGCTACGCAGTCATGCGCATCGATCCTATCGCGTCCGTGAAGGCCCAGAATGCGGATGATGAAGAGGCACTGGCCAGCGGCAGCGATGGGGTACTTCAATGAAGTACGTGACGATGGTGTTCGGGCACCCTCGCCGAGATATGGAGTCACCCCCACTCGTGGACCTGTGGTATGACCTCACCAAGTACCTCACAGAAGAGACAATACCAAACCGGAGAGATTAGTTCCGGGAGCGAGACGAACTTGCCCGGTGAACCTCAAGAGTCATAGCATCCGTGATGATTCCCTGGGATCTGACGTCCTGTCACCGGTCCCGTAGCATAGTAGAACAGGCGCATCTCGAAGCCGGGCTGAGACGCCTCCCGTCGACGAGCCGCCTTCAGAAGCAGAGCCTGAGCCAAACAGGTGCACAACTGACCCGGCAGACGAGCGAGAAGAGCCCGAAGCATTCACAGACAGGTTCAGGGATCTGAAACGTAGGTCTCAGAAGTCTTCAGCAACTCTGACACGCTCTCTTCATGACCTCGAGCTGTTACGCAAGCTGCGCGTCCCTGGCCATATCGTTCGCGCAATCGGTGAACTTCGCGTTTCGCTTTGAGATCGCAGCAGTCCGGCAAGAAAATGGCACTCCTGACAATGAACAGCTACTCACAAGAGGTCCTGCATATCTCGAGTATGCCCTCAGCATGCCTGTCCCGTCCCGCGCAAGGCAATCTGCTGCACTCCATGAAAAGCCACTATCCGTGTCATAGGTGAGCTAGTTCGTATGTGTCTTGACCAGGCTAGGCTAGTGCTGAGGAGGCGGTGGTATGCGCAAGTTTGCTAGACCGAAAGGTCTCGTCGGTAGACAGACGGCCGTTCAAGATTGAGCAGAGTATTCCAGACTCCTAGGTAGAGTCTAGACCTTGATCCTTGAGCATCGATGCCAGTCAGTGTTGCACAGAAAGCAAGATCAGGACTAGTACGGGCTAGAAAGGAGAAAATTGAAGACAAGGAGGAGTTGAAGAGAGAAGGAAAAACTGACAGCAATTCGGAGAACCTCGGAAGATCGACCGGAACGCCCGGGCCGCGAAGCCAGAGAGCGTCTGAGTTACTGGATACGGCTGAAGAGGATGGCCATGTTAAGTACAGTTTACCAACGACTCCGACCACCAACCGCCTTCTGACACTCGAATTGTCCTCACGCCCGCCTTCGTTTATTGTGAGCTCCAGCGTTGACACCTTACAAAGCCTCGAGGAGGCTTACCTCTTCCTTCTAGCGGGAGAGAGAAGCGAGCAGGTACAATCGCGGCCGCACGGCTTCGAATACAAGGCCCCAGCAACATGGCGACTGCTCTCGCCAAGGAGTCCCTTATTCTATCCGACATGGTATATACAAGAAGATTGCACTGCTTGCTATATCTCATACACCTACTCTTAGGCCCGTCTAGCCCCGTCATGTTTGCACGGATCCGGAGCACGCCAGCTTCGGGCGCGTACGCGTTCATCAGTATGGATCCTGTCGCGATGGTTCGGCATTTAAATGACCCAGAAGCAGAGGCAGAAGCACAAGCTCTCGATAGCTAAGGCGGGCTATGTCTAGCCTATCTCGACAAAGCGCGTGTCGATCGACTGATTAGACTGATAGCAGCTCTGAGTTCACCGCACGTTCTACCTACAGGACCTCGCCAAGCCATACCCCGAAGACGCCTGGTTCAGCTATGCTGCCACTCTGGTGAGCCCAAAATGCCGTCGAACAGACGAGAAGCAACACGTCACATACGACATGTGCATTCCGATCTTCCCGAACGCCGCGCATCCGGAGGGTCGGGAGCCGCTGCGCACCGAGCCAACCTTCCCCTTTGTCAACTGCTACCACTTGCAAGAACTCGCTATCAGCCTTCGAGTACTGCGGCATCCGCGAGGATTCGACAGCTCGAACGTTGTTCAGCTACCGTCAGAGGAAAGCATGAAGATGCGCAAGCACTTTGCGCGGACAACAGCAAGCGGTGGCAGATGTCCGAAGACGCGTGCCTGAGATGTCATATGCACGCTCTTGGGCTCATGAACCCAGTTGCACAAGATGGGACGCCGATCGCGACCCATACGTGTTTTACCGAAGCATCGACGACCAGTATTCCTGCTGCCAGTCACGTCCGAGTCGAGTCCCCTCATGATAGATCTTTGGAGGAGACGTTGGAGACAACTTCGTTGGTCTATCTGCAGCACGACCTAAGTGGCTATGAGCAAGACGATATCAACGATCCAGAGCACCTGTTCGATGAGCGAGACGCGATAGCAAAGTACGTCCCCGTGCGTTCCGTTCTCTCCGTGCCGAGTGACCCACAACGCGATTCCCGCAGAATCATACAGAGAGCGCATGCGCGCAACCCATCCGCACCTCCGCTACCCTCTCCTCCCTCATTCGCCTCCAGACAGGCATCAACAGAGAACAATCCAATCCGCACGTGTTCATGTCCCTCCTGTCGGGCATCTCGTTCTGCAAGCAGTTCGCTAGGCACGCGTATATCGTCCTCCTCCAAAGACGTCGGAAGATCAAGCCAGAGATCCGCTATCGGGATCCCGTCGTACTTGTCCCCATAGTCACCCAGTATCCTGGCATCGATAAAGTCATCCATGAGGTCGCCTTCTGGCACATCTCCGACCTCAGAGACGGAGCCTTCCTTGGATCCCGGAGAAGTACGGGAGTCTGTATCCAGTACCGCGGTAGGACTTGGTAGATCTTCGCCCTTCAATGACTTGTCATCCGTGCCGTGTTCTTTGATGTGAGGGGTCAAGACCTGAGCGGAGAACATCGCTCCTTACCTGTGTTCTCCACCGTCGCAAAGTTCGGCTGTGCTGAAAGATGCGCCTTGCGCAGCTCTTGCGCCTTCTCCGTGCGACCATAGTCTTCGTCCATGTATTCCCACAGCTGGACTCGTGCATGAGCGGGTAATGTGGACGGCGACATCATCGTCGAACTTCTCGGGGCCAGAACGGACGCGCACATCCATCCTGCGATCTCCGTCCGACCAGTGATAGCAGCTTCTATACGGAAACTGAGGAGTCGTCTCCAGCGGCTCGCGGCCGGTCGAATGGTCGGTATTGGGACTGATCGGGGTGCACATGTCGGAGGTGACTCGATGCTCCTCGTCCTCAGGACGCAAGCTCGGGGCTACCGGCATGCCTTCATGTGGGATCCATGACTTGTCAGGCGTAGGAAGAACCAGCCTCTGGTCCGGAGCATCAGCTTATCTGCACACTGTGGCGGGAAAGCCGACTCGGACGGACCATCCTCAGATACACCACATAGCGCTTCGTGTGCAGATTTCGCGCTGCTTCCTGCAAGTCGGGATAGTCCAGTCCCTCTGTTGACCCGACGGGGTCAATGCGGATGACAGCATATGTGCTCGACAACGGCGTGAACCTCAGTGGCATCTGCACGAAGAGCTGGTGGTCTGAATGACAGGTGGATTGGGTCGTCAGTGTTAGGCAAGGAAGGGGCATATATGACGGCAAGAGTACTGCTGCCTCCCACGTACCGACGTTTTCCTCTCAGCATCGTTTGCGTCGATTTGTTCATGTGGGGGTTCGGCGCCGTTCGAACTTGTCTCATGCTGCCGCCTTGCCGTAACTACCACTGACTATGGATGATTGCTTGCGTAGTGCCTCGTCACCCTCATGTCGTCTCGGGTTGGTCGCCCACTGGCATACATGGTGAACATGACTTGCTAGGAAAACATAGTATATTATACAACACGACTGGTTGAAGTGAACCTGTCAACATACCCTACATGTGTGAAAGCAGAAAAGCAGCGCGATAGCATCAGACAGCGGATGGACGAACGAACGACAAGAGAACAAGGTAACAACTTATGGTCACCTACCACATATAACGTCATGGCAGACTCCGTACTAGCTTGAGTGCTTCGTCCGCAAGAGCGGTCGTAGCAGCGGCGTGAACCTCGCACGTAGCCTGTGCACGAGACTTGGCGTTGAAGAATGCCGATGGTGACGATCATCTGCATCGCCAAGTCAGACAGCCGTAACGCTGAGTATGGGAGGATAACGCACCTCGATGCTCGTCTGGCCGTGTTCGCGCGCCCACGTCCGACACCTCGGGGAGAAGATCGTCTTGGGACGACCGCGCCGCAGCCTTCGCCTTCTCGGCCAACGCTCGTCTTGCAACCCCGCGCTTGATGATCCTGAGAAACGCTCAGCGGAGGAGCAACAACACAGCGAATGACTGCCACTCACGAACGAATAGCCCTCGCCTCCTCCTCGAGACCCGTCGGACTCGGTATACTCTCTTCCCCCGGGAAGTGGTTCGCGATGTCGAGCCACGCGTCCACCAGGGGGATGAGCCCGTTCGCCGGGTCGGGATCCCACCCAAACAGGTCCGCGGTGGCGAGCGAGTCGATGGACGGGACCGACGAGGGAAGCGACGAAGAGGACGACGACGTGCTGTCCTCGGAGTCGCTGCTGCAACTCGACCACGCCGAACGGCCGGTGGCCTGAACAGAGCGCGCGGAGGACGCAGCGTCGCTCTCCGGGGGAGTGGACGTCGTCACGCCGCTCTCCTCGGCCATGCGGCGGTACGTCTCGGAGAGCTCGTCAGGACGGACCGAGTCAACGTCGTTTCTTGGCTGAGCTTTGGATGGCGGCACCGTCGCAGGCATGGAGGCGGTGTGGCCAGAGGAGTCAGCAGACGTAGTTCGCGGGGGTTCTTGTGCAGCGGCAGCGCGCTTCTGCCGGAGGAACGCACGAATACGCTTGTAGTCCGCGCGGAAGCCTTTGTTCAGCGCGAAATCCTCCTCGAGAGGCAGACTGACAGCGCCCGCGTGATCCACGCCACCCTTCTGCACACGGACACGGACGGTCATATCGTTCTTGATCCAGTGGTAGCAGTTGTGGAAGGGAAAGGACGGTGTCGGCCGCACAGGCTTGCGCTCACCGGTGTACGCCGTGTTCTCGGCGATGGGAATGACCATGTCCGGGGTGAATCCGCGGGAGTCATCCGCAGGACGGAGCGTGGTGCCGATGGGCTTGATGTCGTATCGGCACCACCTGCTGGTCGGCAGCGGGAGCTCTGCAAGCTACGAGAGGAGACGCGGATGAGAGCGCTGCTCTGACTAGACAGGACTGAGGGGCTGAGGGGACGCACCTGGAACATGTACACGAGGTACTTTTTCACCTCCTTAGCCAGCACCTCCGCCTCTGCCACGGCGGTGTCATCGAGTCCCAGGTCTTTCGCCATAGCTACAGGGTCCATCTGTATCGCAGCATAGTAGTGGGGCATAGGGGCGATTGCTATGGTGTCCGACATGTCGACCACAATGGGTGGCGCCGCCAGAGGGATGGGAGGTCGTTGCGAATGCTGCAGCATTATACTAGGAGCTCAGTGGTGGACGTCTGCGATAGAGATGCGGTGAAGATGCGGTGCTCGACAAGTACGAGCATACTCGCTCGATAAACCGTGGGTAGCGCTTACGTAAGTGGATTATAGCCTCTGCGGCGACCAAGCCGTCTACATATGTCGACTCGGACTAGAGTAATAGTTCGATGCATGGCGGGCATGGGAATATGAAGCTGTTGAACACGGCATGCATGCGAGTCGCCCGCTTCAGTGCATACTAGTCCAGTCAACGTTATTGCGCCTCGCGACCCACTCCGTCCTCATCCTCGTCCGCTGGTCCTCATACCGACCTTGATGACAGGCGCACCCGCTGGACCGCCTCCTCCAAGCCGCGACGAGACCTGCGCTTCGTGCATCGAACCTTCTGCCGCCTACTGCCCATGCGATCCGGAGGATGACGACTACGTGACGGGCGACATTGTCGTCATGCGCGAATCCATTCATGCTCCCATCGACTTGATCTTCGCAGCATCGACACAGTCGACCAGCGGGCTCACGCCCGCACTAGCACCGTCCAACGCCAGCCGCAGTGCAAAATCCAGAACACTCAAATCGAGGCCCGCAGTTGTCTGGAATGACGACAACATAGACACGGACGAGGCAGGCCCGGACGTCAGTGCAACTATGGCATGCTTGTTCGCCTCCCTTGAGGGTCTCTGCACGTACCAGGACTTGCCGGACATCCTCAAGGACCACTTCGGCCTACCCGTCTCGCCTCACTGCGAGATCAGAGAGGGCGTTCCGCACCTGCACACCTCGCCGGAGTGGCGGAAGAACCACATATGGCTCATAGGATCTCCGTACAAGTCGTCCGGGCAGGTGCTGGGCCGGTGGCAGTGGGAAGACGAGAACGGGGAACGTCACGCGAGCAGGTCGTTCCGGGTGGAGGAGAAGGAGTTCATCAAGATGAGGGCGGTGTGTGAGGAGAGGATGAAGGGATGGATGAAGCTGTGCGTCACCAACGAGAGATACATCGCTGAGTGTAAGAAAGAGTACGATGTGGGCGATAATTCTTACCTTGTTGACCGCGCGGGCATCCTTACCGACATAATCACAGATCTTCAGAAAGCCCATGGAATGGAAGAAGCATCTGATGACACAGTCGGTGCGCAGAGGCATCCTAGACGCGTGATCGCATTCAGCTAATCTCGATATCTTCTGCAGTGGGTAGAGCAAGGGAACGACAGCGATGACAGCGGTTACAACACTGGACTTCACGAACGGCAAGCGGTCAACAAACCTCAGTCTGAGTCGAACAGAGACCAGACCGAAACGGTGAGTGTTTACAGCTGCATATTTCTGGCACGGGTCACTTACAGCGCGAAACGATATCATAGATAAACTCCAGCTCGGCACAGACAGTGACCGGAGGGACGACCAAGTCAGGGCAACTGCACAAAGGAGACAACGTCAGTAGCTCACGCGCTCACTTTCCTTGATTATGCCGACTGACTTTCCCCTGTACCAGGTGAAGCCCATGGCGGAGCGCATACGGGGAGTCTTCCGGCGCCGAGGCAAGGGCAGAGGTCAAGAGCGAAAAATTGCAGAGCCGGGGAGCTCGTTCGCAGGAGAGAGAGATGAACAGGAAGTGAGCATATTCTCCCAGATAGAACGTATATTGTGCTCACGAATGCGTTCTCCAGGCTGCAGAGGAGACTACGGGAGTCGTAGAGGACAAGCAAACTAAGAGGTCCGAGTTGCAAGCTCGGAGCAGGGCGAAGTGGATCACTAGACGGGGACTGGGACGAAGCAGAGGCGCAACGTCTAAAGCGTAGGGGGACGAGAGTAAGTTGTGATCATTAAGACGATCCGCAGTCAACCTCTTGATAACCACTGTCTGAGCAGAACCCACCTAGTGCTGTAGCAAGTGTGGTAGCGGATCGGGAGTAAGTAAGGAAGGTTGTAAGCGCTTGTGTAGGTGGCAGACCGGCGACGTCGGCCAAGAGCTGACCACCTTTCCCTTCGCCTCCTTCAGTCCACGACGATCTTCTCCTCCTCATCCTCCTCCTCGTTGCAAGTACCACCTAGTTTTGTCTCTGTCACTGCTACTGGTCTATTGGTCTGCAACACGATGCCCACTCAGGCTTGGGATCGCACTCAATTCCGCCTCTCGGGCCTGCCAGTGGATCAACTTCACACTACTCCCAAACTCGTGGCTTCGTGCATTCCCTGCCAATCGGATTGTCTGATGATCTAGCATGTCGATCTGGCTACATGCTCCGTGTAGGAGGTCTCTGTCGCTATACTAGAGAGGAGGAGGGTAATACGCAGAAGGAGACCGTCCCGCTCCTCCGCGTACTCTCTCGAGTCTCCGGAGTCGTGCGAGTCGACTTGTGACGGTCGAAAGGTGAGGTTCTGTGTCTTTCCAATATAGCAACATTCACATCGGGGCCTCCGTTACGTCTCCCTTCGCTCCCTCTTGCATCTCTACACCGTGACCATAACAGTCGCCGTCGCCCACCCGGGCGTACGTGGTGGCTTAATCCTCCTCCTTCCGACATCGAGATATGGACGTCGCGCGTAAAGAGGTGGACTCGGACATGCGAGTCTTTGCTTCGAGGCGGACGTAACATGTTGAGGTCGAGATGGAGCAAGGGACGAGAAGTGCTGTACGAGTACGAGTACATGGACGTCCAGGCTCGTTGCTAGGGGATGTTTGTCCTTACTCGTCCGTCATCAAGTCTCCTTGCTACCCCTCCTCAGTGGAGCGGGGATCGCTCGCGATACCGAGGATGCGACCTGTTTCCATCGCGCCGCCGCTTTGCCGCTTCCGTCCACGGTGTTAGCCCGCAGAGCACTGGCGTAGCTCCGCGGGCGAGAGGGGACGTGCTGACGTGACACGCGAACTGCTTCAGACAGCATCTCAGACGAGAAGGCGTGCAATACGGTGACTCACCGCCTCAGGAACGTTCTCCCCAGTGGGATGTGTGATGGGCATCTTCTTGGGATGTGTCTTGTAAGTGTCCGAGCATCTATTCAGCCAAGAGAGTAGCGCACCTGAGTGACTTGATGCTTAATATCCTGAGCAAGCGGGCCATCTTCCGGTATGGTAGGGAACATTGTGCCGGATGGGGTCAAAGCTTGGCGGAGCGACCGCAGGTCGGAAGCGGCAGATTCGGTGGATGCCCTACTCTTATACGTGGGCTGGAAGAAGGTCGTGATATGAAGTGCTAAGTGAAGATACCGTCTGCGGTGGAGAGAGGACTCACAGCGAGAGTAGATCGAGATCGCTTAGCCTCATGCATCTAGATATTGGAAGATGATGATGGTATAATCAATAATATACGTTCAGGAAAAGGCATGCAACGAGACTCACCACGACTTCTTTCCTGACCTCCTCGAGCAACAGAGGGTCAGCGCACACTATCTCCCAGTGACGTTCGCATTCCCGAATGATGCCCTGCAGCGTGCCCATGGCGTGCGTCCCAAACGCACTTGGAGGCCTCCTGCTCCTTCTCGTCCTCCATCGGCCCGGCTGTTCAGGCACTCGGTATACCGGCCACCCAGGAGGGTTCGAGCCGAGGTTCGTCGCACGATACCAAACGGCTATGATCCACTGCTGCGCAGGAGTGTATCTCCACTCCGGCGTCGTGTGCAGGTGTCTTCCGAGACTGGGATCCCCAATCATATCGCACTTCGGGTTAAAGACCTTGAATGAGAAGAACTGGAAGGCGAAGGGTAGCTCGGAGATGGGGTCTTTGTCGTACGTTGCCAGGAGACATACAGCGGGAACCTCTGCTCCCGGATCATCCACGGCAGTCAGGAGGACGCATGGTCTGTATGTGTCGTGGTTGTCCAAGCGGCGCGCACGCATCCCAGCAAGATGTCTCTCAGGTATGGGAGGGGCCCCTTCAGGAGACAACGCGTGGAAGTACGGGAGGTAGACTGACGCGGAGATGGCAAGAACTTGCCCGCTGGCATATAACCGATCGTGGACAAAGCCGTCCCTGAACTTTGCGTCCAGGCATGCGGAACAGTGGCGACCCGTCTTGAGGTCAGAGAGAGAGGTGCGTAGGAGCATCTGTGCAGCCGGGTGCCAGAAGGAACTGTAGACTTTACTGTCTACACCTGTGTATTCAGCTGGCATATGTACTCCCGCAGGTCGCGTCGAGGAATAGCCGTCCCCTGTGTAGTGAAATATGGGGCGATGCAACCTGAGAATTGTACGTCAAGCATGTACGGCAAGGCGGCGGTATGAAACACGTTAACGGTGCGCCGCACGCCCACATGAACAAACTAGCACAAATGATCCTGAGAAGAAAAAGCAGGTGCGTGAGAGAGGTCACCACAATCACCAGCTCTATCGTCGCTGGCAGCAAGTCTAGCGACGACCGTCCAGATACGGAACGACTCTCTTCATCCGACACCACCCCTGGTCATCAACAATGCCGCCTATATTCGCACCGCTGTCGAGTACTTACGCCGTCATTCGCATAGATCCCATAGGCTCCGTAGAGGGGCTTGACTACCCGGACATCCAGGAGGCGGCTAGGAACATGCACGCGAAGAATTATCTGGTGTTCCTGAAACTGGTCCGTTCTCGTGCTTCCGCTGTCTGAATAAATTGCTAACGCTATTCAATTAGAGACTTGTGCTTCCTATGCCTGACAGACCATGGATTCCATACGAGGTAGTCCCCATAGCACCAAGCCTTCGCCCCGTCGACGAAGAACGCGGAGCCACGTCCGATATGTGCATACCCATTGGCCCCAACATCAGTCATCCGAACGGGCGCGAGCCACTCGAGACGGAGCCTCAATTTCCCTTCAGGAACTGTTATCACTGGTCCGATGGGAAGTGCACCCTGGACGTGCGCGTCCGCGCCCGCCCTGAGAAATTCGACGATGACGTTGCAGTCATACTGCCTCCTCATTCATGCGTCAGCCTGTGGGGTTATATGGATCGTGACTACGCATCCATGGAGAGGACGCGCAAGTCGCGCGAAGTCGGATCGACAAGTCAGCCCAATCATGGGTCAATTTCTACAGGAGCGATAGGCGTGATCGGGGAAGAGTACTGCAGTACAGCTCGATGATGTCGCGAAACACGTACTGACAAAGTGGACAACAGGGATACATCAAAAGGCGAGAACTCACCGCAATCTCAGGTGACGGAGAACTTGGCCACAGAGACCAACTCTGATGGCACTGCTTCAAGTACTGGGTTCGAGGAGGGTTCCACATACGACGATGTGGAACCACCGGAGGGGCACAACTTTGTCGATGACCTGATCAATGCCGGGTTATTGGGCGACTACGGGGACAAATACGACATCCTCCCGTTAGTGGACCTTTGGCTGGACCTTCCGAAGAACATGACGGAGGAAGACATACCTATGCCCAGTGAGTTGTTCGCAGAGCGGGATGCAATTGTGAGGTGGGTGTTGTACATTATCCGTGACGTATATCTATTCACTCTGTACGATAGCTTGATCACAGAGGGGAAATGTCGTCAGGAAGAGGAGGCAAGAGCATGGGCACTGAGACAGCACTCGGAGTCCGCGCATACAAAACAGCGCGACCATGAGAAGACGCATGGCTGGAGACGCAGAGGACGGAGAGGTGTGTGCAAATCAGCATGGCGAGAGACCGACAATCTGATGTTCTACCCCACCGAAGTGCTGCACGGGGGACTTCTCAGGTTGAGGTTAGCAGGAGCACGGGTTGCGCATTTCTTCCGTCTACCCTATCTCCCAGTATGGCCATGATATGCCGCATAGTACGCAACTGCGGTTACGAAATTCGTAATGCTGGGACCGCCCGGTAGTGATGGTCACCGTGGCACACACCTGTGAACCTTCTCCATAGCAGTCAGAGTATGTAGAACGCTACATGCTCGGGCAAGGAGGAGGGCGCTCAGGGTCCAGGCTGGTAGTCATACCGCAGCGACGACGCCCTCTCGATCATGCGGAAGCTCGTCCGTACTAGGCGATGCATGCAGAGTTGTATACTTGATAGTGACCTGTACTAGGTCTACTATTCCCATCGCGGTTCGGTGTGTACAGCGGTGCGAACAGTCACTGAGGCGATTGCTCACGTACGACTATCCAGAGGATCAGAGTCGGTATCATGAGAAACGACGCTCAGAGGACAGTTCTCTCATGGGGCAGAGCCTGTCGGAACAGAGACGTCGTCTCGGTCCATGAGCTGGGACGACGTTCGACCGCGAGTTTTCTCGCTGGCCCGGTACTGTAGAGTTTCGACCGATGCGGCGCGTCACAGGTCACAGGGACCTCCGCCGCACCGCATCGTGCTGTAGGTCACAGGTCACGGCCCCTTTGGGGCCCCCATTTTCGCGTTTTGGCTCGGTTTTCAGGCGTTTAGCAGGCCAAATCAGGCAAATTTTGGGCGCCTCCGCTCCGCTCCGGCGACTGCGGGCGGTTACAGGTCACACCCCGCTGGGGCCTGCACCGCATTGGTCGAAACTCTACAGTATTCCAACCAGTGTACATCTCGGCTTCTGGCGGTCCAGCGTCGTCTGCTCGCTGCTACGTACACCGTGGAGGGGACTCAGCGTGGGTTGGGCTAGGACCGGCGAAGCCGGACGCGGACGCGGCGCAGGTCGAGCCGCTGGGTGGGCGGGCTCGCTTGCGCCGCGATTTTGTGGGTGTTGAGTCCTCTCCTGCGAGTGTCTTGCGCAAGCGAGAAGGGCGTGGCGGGTGGGGCAAAAGCGAGTAGGGTAGACTAGTAGTAGCGAGTACGCTAGGGAGAACGAGGGAGCGTTCGGACCTCGTATGCGACGATGAAGGGCGAAGGCAAAACTTCGCGCGCTCGTCTGCTCCGCTGGACGCTGGGCGCCTGCCTCGCGGGCTCGGCCGGGCCCTATACTAACGCATGCTCATCGCAAAACAGGGGGAGAAGTAGCTTGTAATCAATGATAGTAGCAAGCGAAACACGAGACCGGCAGGAGCAAACAAAGTCGTTTATAGCCCCGGCTTAGGAGTATGATGATAGACAGTTGCGTAGCGAAACAGAGCAGCAGGATAATTGAATAACGATACAACGAGTTACGAGTAACCCGCGGGCATCCAGGGCTACAAGGCGGCAGCCTCAGTGCAGTTCCAAACTCACCTTTTGCCGTGCCGGCCCCATTCATCCCACGGAAATCCCTAGTTTCGGTAGACAACGAGCGCATGAGCCCGCATCTTCGTATGATTTGCAGTCGTTTGAAGGCAAGGCCCCGCCATGGTGCACGATTTTCTTCCCAACGGCCTCTCTCCAGGCGGTGTACCGAGGCCGTACCGTCAACACACTGGGTGATGCAGCGTACCATATGGACGATGTCCCAGGAAGATTGCGAATCATAGTAGACAGACAGGAGTTGCATGGGAGGACGTGGTGAAAGGAGAGAGCACACTGAGCGGACTACAACATTGCCGGGAGGAATAAAGCTGGATTATAACACGCCTGTATGGCACTTACCGAGACTTACAAGTACATAAGTAACGGATAAGCATGCTTATCACAAGCTTGTCGTTACTAAAGCCATCTCAAAATCAGCACTATAGTAGTCCGCCTTCTCTTCCTCTGCCATGTCCTCATTTCGTCCTCTTGCTACGTAGCGAGCCCTTGTTCTAGAATTGAGCGGCCAGATTGTCTCACACTCTACACTGCTTGTGCCAGCATAAGGCCCTTCAACCTAGCAATGGCGTCCGAGTTGCTACGTCCATCCTCTGCTCGACAAGGCTCCGAGGATCGCTGAGAGGGCCGGGCCTGCCTGAAGGACCTGGACAGCGAGCGTGGATAGTCTGGCCGAGTCCCTTCGCGTGATCCAGAACACCACTGCGAGTGATGCGTGTCCACACTACGGAAGAGGCGAAGCCAGAAACGCCGAAGACCAAACCGAGACGTATGAGCTCTCTATGGCCGTGTTGCTATCACCGTTTGACCATGTTTCGCGCAGGTATCCGCCCTCGAAGAACATCCACCAAATGCACGAGCGAGTCGTGACCTTTGTCGGACGTGCTGCCCGCCCTGTGCGCTCCCGTTTCCCTTTCTAGATAACGATGTGTACGCGTGTAACGTCCCTCACGATTGCAATTCAACTCATGATCGTAACGATGCAGCTATGGCGAGAGGACCCTCTTAGAGGTCAGTAAGTATGGTCGCAGCTGGTGAGGGTGAGAGCACAAGCCAGAATCAAACAGACCAGGCACGGTTCGTTCATAGCATTCGTGTGCATGGGTACTGCGCCGCTGACATCATCGTGTTGTACAGCCGACGCGGTTACACACCTCCGCGTCCTCAGCCAACCTTACATGAAGGCGCGCGGTCTAGGGTCCCTGTCAGTGCAGGACGTCGGACCTTCCGACAACCCGGTTATGTATGGATCGTCTCAGCAGCGCTGACAGAAAGAAGAAGACTGCGGGCGCTGAGCGGGGAGTTTGGGCGCGTGCGCGCAGGAAGAAGAACCGGGATACCCGTGCATGCGGTGGCCACGCCCTCCCAGAACCACGATGACCATCGTCCATTGGGCTTTCACGCGCTCTCGAATCCTGTGTTCCCAGCAAGAGCACCTACACGTGGTCAAGATTGCGCCCGCAGCACCCTGCTGGTGGACTCAGAAGCATCGCCTCTCTGCTTCTGTGGTCTCTGCACCCGAGAGAACGTCGTGCTGAAGTGACGAGAACGTCAACTCTGCGCCCGTGCGCCCACCTAAGCCCCAAGCCTGAAGGCGGCAAAATGAAGTACGGATAGTCAAGCTCTGCTGCTTCCGTCCCTGCTGGCGTCCCGAACGTGCCACCAGATCATCAGCTTACGGCGCCGTCTCAGGCCCTAGTACAAGTCTCGTCGCGGCCGCCCGAACTCTTTTTCCTGTCTCCTTTCTCCCTCCTCTCTCTACTGACCCTGTCGCCCTCGCGCTGCATGTCCAACTCCACAGGATCGAGTGCGGCCACGACAGCGAAGCTCCGCAAGGACCTGACGGCCTTGGCGCACAACCGCGTCTTTCCTGTGGTCGTCGAGACCGCGCTATATGGTACGCGTCTCATCTCGAGGTGTTCTCACGTCTCTCACGCACTCTCCGCAGCGATCTTCACCGTCCTCATCATCGCATCCACGTACCTCATATGGTGAGTGCACTTCCTCGACTTCGGGGCTGGGGTGCTTGTACTCGAGTCCGTTAACACCGCCTCTACAGCAGACGCGGGGTCCGTCGATCATGGCCGAACACGATCATGCTCGCCGCCACAGTAGCTATGTACGCCCTGTCGACGCTCGACTGGGCGATCGACATCCGACTGCTCTGGAACGACCTGCAGATGCTGCAGTTCTTTGGGTTCCCGGGGGAGACTCAGCGGTTCGGGCTGTCGAGCCCGGCCTTGCTCGTCGTCCAAGGGATCACCAGTGTTATATGCGTGCGTTCTTCTTTCAGTCTCGTTTCTATCTTGTGTCCTCATGCGTTGAGGCCGTCCGGCAGATTATCATCGGTGACGCGGTCGTATGCTGGAGGGTGTGCGTGGTGTGGACGCACAACCGAGCAGCAGTGTTTGGAGCGCTCTTCTGGGTAATCGGTTCGATCGGTGCGTATCTCGTCCTGTTACTGATAGCTCATGGTGCTAATTTGAAGTGTCGTCGTATTCTCCTTGTGCGTGCAGGCGTATTCACAGCGTGGAGCGTGATGTTCGTCGGATTCTACTACCCTGTCCCCGCAGCCGTCCAGACGCTCGTAGACCACAACGTGATCATGAACGCCTTTGCGTTCTCGTGGTCTGCGGCGACGAACGTGTGGGCGACGGCGATGATCGCACGCAAAGCATGGCAAGTCCTATCGATGGTTTTACTAGTCAGGCTCAAGCTCACGTGTGCGTTATACAGGCTTCAGCGGCGAGACATCCGTCGCCACCTTCGTACTAACAGTACGGGGTCTGCGGTGCAGAGGATCCTCATGTTCCTCGTAGACCTCGGCATCATCTATACTGCGTTCATGGTCAGCTTCCCTCTTGCCACAGAGCATCCCGGGATCCTGCTGACGCTAGCTTCGTGCGCAGCTGCTCAACGTCATCGTCCTCATACCAGTCCTGAACAGCGGAACTGTATTCTACTACGTCACGCTGTTCATGCAACAGATCACGGTACGTCGTTTGCCTAACCTCTTACTCCCCGCTCTGCACACGTCTCCACCGTCAGTTCACTGATCTTCGGCGCAGGGCATGTACCCAACCGCAGTGATCGTCCTCGTCGCGCTCCAGAAGTCGCAGCTCGACCACCAGTTCACCTACCCGCCGGCGATGGAGTCCGAGGAGCACTCGCTGCCGTTCGCGGCCAACGTCCCCCACGGCGCAACGTCTACTACCGGGTTCGACAAGCAGGTTTACACGGATGCGCAGGTAGTCGCGCTGCGAGACGTCAACCTGAAGCGGTCTCAGAACTCCGGGAGCTCTTCGGGGCGGGACGAGTATGGGTCTCAGTGGGAGAAGGAGACCGCGACGCAGCAGAGTGGTGTCGGCTTGGCTGCGTAGCTGAAGTTGGGTGCTTGCGTGATCTCTCAACTGTACGTCCTCCTCCAGTACATATCTTGTTGCTCATCAGTGCTATGCGTAACCTTGTTCCCGACACATCCATATCATTCTTACGGTAATCCTATCACCTCGTACATCATGCGGCGCACTTATCGAATACATAGCAGAGTCTTCACCCTTTCGAATCCCCGCGCGATCTTGTCCGACAGCTCTGTGTTAAGAGCGGTCAGAAGGCGATTGTACACTAGTCTTTGTGAACGCACAGAGACCTTTGAACTTGCGTTCTCGTGCCTCTTGTTTCGCCCGCCGTCGCGCCTCGCGTCCTTGGAACTCCGTTACTATCCTGCACAGATGAGCGATCAGGAGCGACATTCAGGTCCAGCTAAGTATGGATGCTCACTGAGAGAAAGTCCTGCACTCCTGGAGGAAAGCCTCGGGGCTCGGAACGTCCGCCTCCTTGAACTCGGCCGCGAGGTCAAAGGACAAAGTCACCACGGGGATACGAGAGCGCTCTCATTCCGAAACATCTTGAAGATGTCACTTTCGGTGACGGACGTGACCGAGTCGTTGTCTGTCGCGGACGGTAGCGACAAGCACGAGTGGTCCTGGGACTCCGTGTACAGATCAGATGCACCAGACGCGAGCGAATCGGTGTCGTTCTCGTCTGCATCTGGACCAAAGTAGGTATTATCATCGTCTTCAGGGAACACGTCGGGATTATGCTTGGCAGCTGGGGATGGCTCGACGTCGCCGTCGGGACGGTGATCTGTGTCAGGAGGGCCGGTACGCTTGCCCTGTTCAGCGCGCATCACGATGATGCGGTTCATGTCCTCCCCGTGGAAGTCCTCCATGTCAACGTAGTCCCCCGCGGGGAGATCGATGTATTGGGGGTCGCCGTAGGTGCGGTTCTTCACGCGGAGCATGAGCGATATGTCGGGGCCGAACCAGTGGTAGCAGTTAGAGAACGGAAACTCTGGAACTGTCCGAACCGGAGGTCGACCTGTCGGATGATAGGTGTTCGGGAAGATGGGCATACACATGTCCGCAGTGTAGCATTGTTCGGGGTCCTCTGGGCGCAGCCCCGGGCCAACAACGTAGACGAAGTACTTGCAGTCGGGGATGCGGGGGTTAGGAAGTCCATTTGCCTGTACGGAGTCGGTGGTTAGTGGTTCCGTTGTCATGAAGGCCTGTGACAGGCTCGCTGACGTACCGTGTGCAACATGATGATGGATTTCAAACAACGGATCGTTCGCAGGGCATTCTTCGCCTTGCTGTCCAGCTTACCCAAGCCACGCAGAGAAGCAGGCAAGTCTATCTGGGCCACGGCATAATTACGGGGCAGGGGAACGAACATCTTGCCAGGAGGGGAGGGGGAGAGTTGGTGGGAATGGGGCAAGAGAGATCGTCTCTTTTATGCCCTGCAGTGGCCGCCACCAGTATCTTGCCCTTAATGAATGCGCATGCTATGCGGCAGTCCGATGCTGCTTTGTACAAAGCAAACCTGAGATTGACAAAGGACATTGTTCTGGTCAGGGCTGCTGCTTCACTTGCTCGAGCGACACTGACCGTTAACTGCGCCTTATTGGGTGCCTCTCTCACCTGTAGCGCGTTGCTGCAACGCAGGCATGCAAGGTTGGCTGAGATGACTCTCCTCAGGCTGTCAGTTTGCCACAAGTTGTCCCTCTTATCAAGTCGACTAGACAACAAATCGAATCTGAGGCGCAGCCTGGCATCGGTACTTTATCTACAGGAATTCCCGAGCGCACCGATGTGCTAGGCTGTAGGTGAACGCGACCGACTGGAGAGCAAATACTTGAATGCCCGCGCAATCTTGTCGGAGACCTCTGTATCGAGCCGTGAGAAGGCGAGAATACCCGTTTGTCTGAATACGTGACTGACCTTCGAACTTGCGCCGCCGTGTCTCGCTCTTAAACCGCCGCTGCGCTTCGCGTTCCTGCAGGTCCGTTACCATCCTGTATAGATGAACCTCCATGAGCGACATTCAGAGGAGTCAGAACGTGAATGCTCACCGGGAGAAAGTCCTGCACTCCTCGAGGAAAGCCTCGGGGCTCGGGATGTCCTCCTCCTTGAACTGTGCCGCGAGGTCGAAGGACACGGTTATGACGGGAATACGGGAGCGCTCCACAGACCAATCTCTCTCGAAGAGGTCGCTTTCAGTGAGAGACTTGACTGCGCCGCGAGAACTGGTGGTCATAGCAGACGACAGCGATGAGCGTGAGTGGTTCGCGGACTCCGCGTACGGATCGGATGGGCCAGACGCGAGCGAGTCTGTCTCGCTGCTATCCAAAGGGCAGCCAAACAGGCTTTCATCATCGTCCTGAGGCTCCATGTCGCATTCTCCAGCGCTCTTCGAGTCGGAGTTGTGAATGGCTTCAGGTTGGGAGTGATCAACTTCGACGCCATCCTGAGGACACCGACTTTCTTCATGAGCCGGAGGTGCTGCGCTCTTCTCCCGTTCAGCGCGTTCCTTAAAGATTCGGAGTATGTCCTGTTGGTGGATGATCTCCATGTCGACATAGTCACCGGTATCCAGCCGGATGTACCTGGGGTCTTCGGTGAGAGCGTAGGTACCGTTCTTTATGCGAACCTTGAGCGAAATGTCGGGCCCGAACCAGTGGTAGCAGTTGAAAAACGGGAACTCGGGAACCGTCCGAACAGGAGTTCGGCCCGTCGGATGGTCGGTATTCGGGAAGATGGGCACGCACATGTCCGCAGTGTAACCTTGCTCCGGGTCCTCTGGACGCAGTCCTGGGCTAACAACGTAGACAAGGTACTGGAAGTCTGGTCTGTGTAAGAACGGAAGCTCCACAGCCTGGGCGGAATGGTATGTGAGTGTCAGTAGTAGTAGTTCAAGCTGGGATAGTTGGCAGGTGCCTCGCTTGACGTACCGTGTGCAACATGACGACGGCCTTCGAGCAACGTATCTTCCGCAGCGTAGAGCGGGACTTCCGGTCCAGTTTGTCCAAACCACGCAGAGAAGCAGGCAGGTCGATCTGCGCCACGGCATAAGTACGAGGAAGGGGGAAGAACGACATGCCACTGGCAGCGGCGACCGGTGAGAGGAAGTGGGTTGTTGGCAGGAGGGGTGATTATCCCTTTTATGTCCTCGAGGCGCATGCCATTGTGTGCGCATAATGTGCAGTGCTCTAGTATTGCTCCGCACAATGCAAAGGGTAACAAAGGTCATTGTGCTGGTGGTGGCAAGGCAGTGGTCAAAACCAGCGGAACATGAAGCGCTGGCCACCCCGTCGGCGACTTCGGCCCGGGCTTGCAGTGACGCGAAATTGACTGAGTTGCAACAGGTGCAACGCTGAAAGTAACGTTCACGTACGAGCAAGTATAGCACCTCCTACATGTCGTCTTTCTGCGATGCAGACATCCTAGTTACCCTGCGGTTATGAGTACTGAGCCTAACTTGCCGAATCACTGGCATGACGTTCAAGTTCCCGGTGAGAGCACTTTGGAACTCGTCAGTGCATAAGAGTCTGGAGCTTATGGGCTCGGCTGTGTAGGTTCGAATCGGACCATTGCGACGGAACCCGGCTCAATAGTCTGTCTCAAATCAAGCTCCGCAATGAACACCAACCGTAAAGCCTGAGGACTTCATAACCAGCCGGCTCAAGCTCGACCGTGTTGATTATCTCCTCCCCACTAACTTGCCTCATGAACTGTGCACGCTGTAACAATCGTTGTTCTCCTCCTCCTCCAGCAGGAACTCCTCCGGCAGCTTCAGCACCGTCCGAATATGTCTTTGGCGACATATGCACTGTCCGCGAGAGGATCTCGACGCCGATTGAGCAGGTCTTCATGCAGTCCGAAGGATTTGGTTCGAAGCCGCACGTGCGAGACCAATGTCGGAGGAACTTCGAGGCTCTGATCGACCCAACCAAACCACTCACAGGCAAAGACCGGCCTTGCGTCATCATGTCGCCCTCGGTGCCCGTCGACAGCGCAGAGACCACCATATGTCTGAAGATGACGATGGACAAGACACCCTTCAAGCAGCTCCCGCTGATAGTCAAGTTCTTCGGGGTCGTGGTCGCTCCCAACAAGCTCGCCGAGGAGAAGGAACACGTGCACAGCGAGCCCGAGTGGCCGCACCCACAGCAGCTTCTCCTCGCCATACCGTTCACGACAAAGCGGCCCATCAAGGGCCTCTGGCCCCGAGGCAGAGCGAATGGTGTCAGCGACACTGGCAAACCCACAGGCCACAAACGAAACGCTCCTCGCTCCACGGCCACCCCGCTAGCGGACGACGGCGCGCCTGTGTACAAGTACGATCGCGACACCATGGTTTGGGTGGTGAACAAGTGCGACAAGGTACTCGAGAAGTGGGCGCAGAATTGCATAGAAGACCCTCACTTCGCCTCGGTGTACGAATCCGACTACAGGGTGCGTACGGGCTGCCGTACGCCGATGTTTCGGAGTCGGAAGTTATTGTGCGCTCGACTTACTTACTCGTCTGGTTTCCGACCAACAGAGATGTTGCCGTATTGCAGCTAATGGCAGCACGGCCTCGCTGGTGAGCACTCCCCAGTTCACGCTACAGGATCCATGGAGTTGCTAACTGCGGGATGGCAGGCCTCCTGGTGCAGCACTGACAGGAACAGCACGCGCAAGGTCTACCGGTCGTCGACGTCGCTGCCCGTGCTGCACGAAGTGGTCAATGTCGCCGTCGCTGTAGGGCCGAAGGCCTGCAGCTTGCCGAACTCGAAGGTACGACGCTCGCGACGCTCAAGGACTTGTGATCACGTCCTGACGTATCTTCTTCAGCAGGGCAACGGACGCAAGGCGTCAAAGTGGTCGATGAAGTCGCGTCGCAGCCAGCGATCGTTCACGCAGGAGACTACCGCTGCTAACTGACTCACCGCGAACGTAGCTCTCGCCTTGCGAGGAGGCCGGCTATGCTCCACATGTCCGTCTTGCTCTCGATTTCTTCATACTGCCTTATGCATAGCGCCACATCCTGTACTCTACATATACCCTGATGCCATGCGTCGTCAGCTAACGCATCAACATCGAGCGAACGAGTGAACGACCTCTCATGAAAGGTGCAATGCGCCTCGGGGCTTGCGCCGACTCGCAGGAGAGCCAGCCCCTCGGCCATTGCCTGTCGTGTTTTGCGCTGACGGAGTCGAAATCATGGGGGGACCTTGTTCAGGTGCTTTATCCAGAGTAACTGCCAAGCGCTCCGATTTGCTTGGCACGTCCGGCTCTTGGCGAACGCGACCGACTGGAGAGCGTATCAGATCCAGTAACATTTTCGAAAGGGCAGACAAACACTTACCGCCATTTATGACGACGATCGGGAGCGCACGTTCCTTCGCCGCGGTCAGGATGTCCGCTGGCAGGCGTCCGTCCTGTTCGAAGCGCCCCGTTACCTGTGAGAACGAGAACGCATAATGTGACAGCAGAACTTACAACGCATAGTGGATATAGGTCCTCATAGGTGGCGAAGGCGACAGGGACAGTCCGAGGTCTTCGAGACATGCATTGAGAACATGCTCGCTTCTCAAAGGGACGCGTCAACTCACCTCAAGGATGAAGTCGAGTAGGGCGTCGACGGGATCGAAGTTCCGACCGGAAGCACTCGTGGTAGGTTCCATTTCCGATGGCTCGTCGAGGGAAGAAGCAGAGGCGCAACAGTGGCAGCAGAGACACTCCTTGAGGCGCTGCATCCCCGTCTTCGCTCTGTGAGCAACAACATGGCGAGTCTTCGTCTTGCCGAAGTCGAGGAAAACGCATTGGTCGGCCGCATACAGTCCACCGTCCCCGAACGTTCGGCCCTCCGGTCCCGTGTTGGTGGTCGGACTGACCGAGTGAGAGCGCTTGCGCGAGAACCCGATCGTCGTCGTCACCCCGGCCAGACACTCGCCCAGCAGCCGGAGCGAGAATACCCTTTCACGCCTCTGCCTGTTCCATGCGGATACCTGCCATACTGACGTCGTCGTGAACCCATAGACGAACACGATGTCCTTCTGCGCCAACTTGAACCCGGCAGAGTTGAAGAACTTGAGCCAGTCCCTGCAGTGTTTCGCCATGTACTGCTCGATAGCGCCTCGACAGTCCAGGTGTGTCCTTTTTGCAGGGACGTGAAGACGGAGGGAAGCCATGGAGTCTTCTGCTGCGCCGTGGGTGACGCCTCCCGTCACAGGAGCTACTGCGGGCCTGCAATTACGTTCAGCACCAGCACCGCTACGCGGAAGATGGTAGAGACGCTTACCCAGCTCCGACCTCTCCAGATATCTTCGTCTCCCACGAGCTGCGGCTGATGAGCTCTGGGTCAGTGATACTGGACACCGGCCCTTGGACGGATTGAACGTCGTATTCGAAAGGCTCGAAATTGTCGGGAAGACGTTCTCCTCGCGCCTCGTGGGAGCCATCCTCTCGAGGACGGGTGCAGTTGAAGAGCAGGTGGAATCGGCCTCGGTCCAGGTATCCGATATCGCCGAGTTCTACCTCGCTGCACTTCTTGGGAGGGTCGGGATGCCACATGGGATGACCGTAGCCCATCCCTCCAAGCTCCTGTGCGTAGACCTTCCAGGCTGGAGAGCGTCTGGAGCCGAACAGGTGCATCGTGAGTAGCCTATGAGTGGGTGTGTGTTCAGACGCGATGTTGCGCGCAATGAAAGACGGAAGACTGATGTGGAGGGATCGGTATGAAGTGTATTTATGGGCCATGCGCCTGCGTTCCACCAACGCGGCGAAGGGATGGTGCCCATCACGTCGCGGAATCAGACGGACTTCCTTCGCCTAGAAGGACTCTAAAAGTGTCTCAGTATCTTGAAGTGCAACTACGCGTTTGTCTTACCACAAATACACGATGACTGATGGAGCGACTGCCCATTGCATTGCGCATCATGGACGTTCGACAGCTCTGCCACGCGCGTACAACGCTGCAATGCGAAAAGTCTGAGAGTGTGCGTCAGCTCTCGGTGCAGATGCCGCAGCCGCACAACGCGATCCCGTATCGCAAGCTGAATCGCCTCGAGGACATCACGAATACACGAACAGGGTCACAAGGATAGGACCGGCTGCAGTGCGGTGTTCAAACACCAGACACGATCTTCCCTGCGACGCCAACATGATACGCGAGGCAGCGAGCGGGCTTGTTCGAGCTCGCGTGTTACCATTGCGTCTCACAGCTGTCGGAACCAGTTCTGACAAGCAGAAATTCACGTACCCCGTGACCGTGTAGCGCGAGGTCACAACCTGCACCACCGTATCGAGAGTCGCCTCGAGCTTCTGCGCGGGGGCAGATCGACCAGGTCTATACACACACGAAGTGAGCAGCCTGCAGACGACAAGGCGCACATCCCTCGCACATCGCGCTAGAACATGGGAAAACTCACCAATCGATGACGTGAAGTTCACGAACCACGACCTGCGCATGTGTATCGCCGCGCGCATCCTGTACATGCGCTGGCACGCAAACATGAGAGAAAGAAACATACTTGGGTATGGAGGACCCAAACTCGAATCCGCAGCCCTTCTCATCGGCCTTGCAACCCGGAGCCGTACCTTCTCCCTAAATCCCGACTACTACCCCAGGCCCGCTCCTGCCCCCGAGCGCGGTGCTTCCTCGCCACCAGCGTTTGTGATAACGAGCAACCTCCGCGCCTTCACGTATCCTCGCAGAAAGCTCCATTCTTTTCGGTCTCCGTGCCATCAATGCGTTTGCTGAGGAAGGTCTTCCGAAGTCGCGTCTGCGGTGAGGCGATCAGGGAGGTATGGTCGAAGTCCGATGAACTCCCAGTCTCCAAGTCAAAGGTTCCCGTAGAGGAGGGATCATCGTCGGGGTGGAAGTCCAGTTGGTGCGCTCCCGCTGCGGCCCTGATAGTATGCCCTAGTCCCCAGATGCCCTTTATGCGCCTATAGTAACCCACGAAGACACACTGGTTCGCAACAGATTGCTCCGTTTCTGCTCCAGGAGGATTGGCTGGACCGGCACGAGCGGATACCGAGGCATTGGTCGCGTGCGACATGGACACCGTGACGCGTAACGGACCCTCACTCAATGAGGCGACGCCACTGCATTCGATGTTCAGATATCCTTTGGCATCTTCCTTGGAGAAGGCGACGGTCACCCAGGAAGTGGTCTTGGTGGTATCGATGATGACGAGCAGGTCTTGTTCACGGAGGCCGAGGCCCAACTCATCATTTGCGAACGCCATCCAGCTAGAGTGGTGTCGGAGCATATATTTCATGACAAGTCGCTTGGGAGGAATGACTTGGCGGATGCCGGGATCTCCGACTAGCAGCAGTGCCCCCGTCCTCGCTGTGCACCTGAAGCGGAGCCTTGTAGAAGCTGTCGCGGATGTAGCATGCGACCTGACGACCCGCGTTAGACGGCATGATAACGACCGCATGTATATCACCGACCTGGTAGAGTCATCCCCCGCCACAGGATCGTCTACTGGTCGTACACCTTTGCTGCGAAGCACTTGTTGCATGATCGGGGATGTAAGGGTCATGATATTAAGACGGTCAGGGAGAGTTAAGCTTTCGAATCCCTCGGGAACTCCTCGGCTGGCGTTGACCGGATCGTCCGCAGGCACTAGTGCATTGAAGAGACAGACGAAGATGCCCTCTCGCAAGTATCCAACATCGCCCACTCGTATCTCTCCAGTCTCTAGGGAAGGCTCGGGACACCACATCGGGTATCCGTACCCAAGTCCCCAGAGCGATTTGGAGTAGACATCGTAAGCTGCGGACTTACCAGAGGAAGTGGGAGCATGTATGTGTGTCGTCCGAGGTCGTCGCCGTCCAGAGCCGAACCGTGCGAAGAAGGGCGCATTGCCTCCGGCCGTTACCAGCATCCGAAAAGGTGCATCTCTCCTCCCGCGCACGTCCCTCCCACACGGATGGGGTCGCGGCGATAGTACGCTCACCGCCGGCTATCAAGCCCTCCGGCCGTACGTTGAGAAGCTAAGTACGCATGAGCGACAAACGAATAGTCTGGAACCCGTGGCGGCGATCGGTGCGAGGGAACGAGCTGGACGAGTGGGGTGTCAGTTCACCTACCATACCCAGGAAGTCCACGCACCATGTCGCAGCAACGAGCACCTCGCCACTCACCATCCTATCCCAACGCCAGCAAGCTGCGGCGGGCTGCAGTACAATACAATATACAATTACGCGCGACCGCTATCCTACAACAATCCAACCCCACGCAACGCAACACATACACAACCACGAACCGAGGAGACCAAGACGCCGGAACAAGAGAACACAAAAACACAACAAAACAAGAAACGAAGAACGAGAAACGAGGTGCGAGACAGACGCGATAGATATGCGAGTGCGACTGGGAGGAAACGACGACGGGCGGGGGGAGGGTCCAGACTCTGAATCTGCAGCGCTCCAAGCAGACAAAACAAACCAACGATACGCAAGGAAGCGCAAAATAACCTGAGCTCCGCATTCTGCGCCCGCCGCCGCCCCTGGTAGGGATTGTGGGTAAGGGAGCTACTCTGATGGCGACAACGCGCGGGTGGCTGACGGCCGTGGTCCGAGCAGAGGAGGCGGAGGCGGCGGCGGCGAAATAGAGTGCTGGTGGTACAAGAAGGTCATGTCAGGTCGTGAACGGTCGTAATATAGAGCTTCCACGGAGGACGCGTCGGGCGTGGGGATAGAGTACTGTCGCATCTAGGGCGGCGGGGGTATCGGGGATCGGCAAGAGCGGGTCGCGCACGGTGACGTGGGCGCAGGGAGAGGGTGTCGAGGTCAGGTAGAGCTGGGTGGGCAAGGTCGGCGAGCCGCATTTTGGTGGTGACGTGGACAAGTCAGGTCGGGGACTATCATGCGAGATGTGTGCGGCGGCGAGGTCGACTAGCGACACGATGTGCAGGTGAGATCAGAGGACGGCCAGCAAGAAGAGTTGAATCCGAGAAGTGTGGGAAGCGGAAGCGACTGGCGGATACGGGCACGAAGCGAAGAATCGACTGGTGAGATCTAAGAGCTGCTCCCGGGCCCTGGGGTACCGGTGGTGAGAGCCTTGGAAGCGAGGACGAGGATCAGGTGGGATACCGGCGGCGCAGCGACCAGTGGCTGTGCCTCCAGTATCAATGTCCTCCAGCACGGAAAGCACATGTGGCACCCCCTCCAGGCTCCCGGTCAGCGTCCACATGGCCCCTTGCACCGCACAGTCGCACTCGCAGATGACCGTCTCATATCGCCTCATATCGCGCGCGGAAGCTCGTCGCGCGGCGGCAGATCAACCAGGTCTGTACGAACGCACGGAAACTATCAGTTAGCAACCTGCGGTACCGCATGGCGCACGACCGCTAGACTCACCGATTGGCGACGTGAAGTTCACGACCTGTGCGTGTGCGTGTGCATGTGCGTGAGCACCGTGCGTCGCACATGTGAGTACCATAAAAAGAGGAAGACTCACGTATGGATGCAGATTCGACCCCGCCGCCGCCCTCCCCATCGGTCCCGCTGCCGGCACCGTCCCACCTGGCCCAGCACCGGCCACTGCACCAGGCCCGCGCCCGCCGCCGAGCGCGGTGCTCACGAGTCCTAGGCCGATATTCACCCCTGGCGCGGTCGTGATGACGTGCAGACTCCTTCGCGCCTCCGCCTCGCCCCGGAGCGGTCTCCGTTCTTCCCAGTCCATCTGGCGTTTCGGCGACGACGGTCGCGCCTGCTGCTGAGGTGAGCTACTCGACAGTCGAGCTTGAGGTGGATCTGGAGAAGGGGGAGGCGGCGGCTCGTGTGGTGAAGGTGAAGGCAGTGTCACGATCTGCGGGCTGGAGAGGGATTGCGGGAACGGATGTCGCTGGTGCAGGTGCACCTGCGGGAGGGGTGACGGCGCTGGGGTCTGCGGTGGATGCGGCGAGTGTGGTGGTCGATGGGACTGTGTATGTGAGTACGGCGGTGCCCGCTCCTCGTCCCCCCTCTCCGTATCCTCGACATCACCCTCCGCGCTCGTAGCCATCCCCGGTCTCGGATCGTCGCCCTCATCCGACTCCCCCTCCATGTGCGCATCCATCGTCCCGCTGTACACGCTCACCCGCCTGCTGCCCCGCATCGACTTCCTCGACCTCCTCCGCTGCATCCCGTCATCCTCCTCCGTGTACTGCGGCGACCCGTACAGCGACTCCCGCGGCGAGTACATACTCGCAGTGTACGCGCTCCCCTCAAACTCCCCGTCCACCCCGTCCCGCCCGTCACGCTCATCCGCAGCCCGTTCGGAGTCGCGTACCCCGCCATGTGCGGCGGGAGGTGGTGGTGCTGGTGGTGCGGCGGCGGGGACGGATAAGGGTACGGGGCACGCAGCGGCGGCGTGATCGGCGGGCTCTTCGGCGAGTGCGCCAGCGTGCTCGACACCTTCGGCTTGTACCCCGCCTCGCGCACGATCGAGCGCGGGAAGAAGATCAGCAGCGTGATCATCGACGACACGAAGCACCCCAGCCCTGCGAACATCTGCAGGAAGTCCGTGGCGAATCTGTGTGCGCAGCGCAACAGTCAGTATCCTCGCAACGACGCGATGCGGGCGGCGACGGCGACGACGACGTACAGGTTGCGGTTGATGATGTGCTCGGTGCCCACGATCCCGTCCAGCGCGAGCACGAGCAGCGGGAACGTGAACATGAACCGGAACACGACCCGGACCTGGTTCAGGTTGTAGAACGTCGCGAGCCGCACGACGACCGTCGGGTCCGCGCCCTCCGCCTTCACGTGCTGGATGAACCGCGGGAAGCGCCACAGCACGTACAGGAACGCGATCGTCGTCGACGTCGAGCCCGACGCGCCCACGAGAAAGATGTACGCGTCGCACTGCGCGGAGGTCAGTGGTCAGTCGCGTCGAGGGACAGGATACGCACCGTCTCGAGGTTACGCCGGGTGATCAGCGCAGTGAGAGGCATGCCAATGATCGCAACCAGGCTCCCTGCAGACGTAGTGGTCAGCATCGAGTAGACAGCATACGTGCCATGACGCACCCATGTACCATAGCCTGTATTCCCAGCTCGAAAACCAGGCTTCCTTCTCGGGGTTCTGGTGGAGCAAGTACAGCCAAATGCCAGTTCTGTGAAACGAACATTATGAGGGCGTGCAGACGGGCAAACAAGATGTTTGAAGTCACCTTCGAGGTGGGTCACCCTATGTGAGAAAACACTGTCAGCATGCTGATCATCGCGTGTATGCACGAAGGAGGGAAAGTATGATATGACTTCGCCAGATAACCTGGGGAATCGAGAGCGTCGGGGCGACACGACGCAAGCCAAGTGCGGCTCCCACCACCGCGTCGGGGCGCGCCAACTGTGTAACACACACGCGCGTCTGATGTCGGGCGAAGTTCCGCACCCTAGCGAAGGGCTACAGAGATGCCGAAACCGACGGGGACGAGAAGCAGCCAGTGCAAGCCACAGAACACCTCGCATGCAAAGAGAGGAAGCATGATGTGTAGATAGCACCGCATAGCACACGGGGCCGGTCTGTCGCTCGATCGCAACGTCGACCATTCCCTTGGTCGGGGCAAGGCGTGCGAGGATAGGTGGGAGTGGGAGTCGGTCGCTCCCCTGCCGGTATCCTAGTGTCTTGCCGGGCCTTTCACAGCCCTCGAGACAGGGAAACGAAAGGCTGTGGATACACATGTCGACACATCGAAGCTGGCTCCGAGAAGACGCATCTATGCGTATTCTCCCCGTCCAGACATGTGCCCCCGTATGCCCTCATACACCGAAAGCCCTCTCGCAAAGCCTAAGGAGAGCGCGTGTGCTGTATAACAGTGGTGCGTAGCTGGGCCAGCGGACAGTGAAGTGGGAGAGCAAACGGGCGGACTTCAATCGCCCGAGCAACCTTCACTTCCACACTTCTCGCCACGACCCGCTTGACAACAAAAGGTACGCAGACCTGACCCGTCGGCATTCGCGCGTACTTCGAATACCCAAGTTCCCCACCCCCGCGCACATCGGCATCAACCGCGGCGCGCCTGCCGCTCCCCACCACGGGTAGAGAGCGCGCGAACGCGTAGCAGGCTTGTTCATGATGTGCGCTTGGCGCTGTGCGGGTTTACATGCACGAACGCGCTGGGACCCGGGAGGTGAAGACGTCGCAACAGTCTTGGCACGCGGGCGCCATACGAGCGGGCAATTGTCTCGAGAGGGTAGGAAACGATGGGAAATGACGAGCAAACCGGTGACTCACATCTCGAGTGCCCACGCAAAGCTGAAAACGAACTGGAGCGGGAGGACCCAGCTCTTGTTGGCGTCGCGGTAATCATTGATGGGGATGGGGAGAACTGCGGTTGCAGGACGTGTCAAGATATGTCCGGGCGGGGGAGGGGAGCAATGGAGACGTACTCGTCCCGTCTGGGAGGACTGCGAAGCCTGAGCAGAGGCAAGAGTTAGCAGGGAGTAGCGGGAGGGTATAGAGACAGGAAGAATGTTGAAAGCGAGAACCAGGAAGGCGGCTGGGCTCAATCGTGGTTGCATGCGTGAGCTGAGAGCGCCGTGGACTTTGGAAAGTACGAGAGACGGACATGGGACAAGGGAGGAGCTCGTTCATGTACCAGTCATGATGAGGCCGTAGACCGGTCTCGACAAGATGGAGTGCGGTATCACAGGTACAGGTACGCGGGCAAGGCGTGTTTAAAGTGTGGTATGTGTGGTACAGAGGCAAAGCAGGAGCTCAGGAACGCACGCTCTTGCATTGCGAAGGAAGGGGACGGGGACATGGTGTTCATGAGGGAGAAGACATACCTTCGCGATACTTGATGACCGTCATGCCAACACTGTACACCGCCAGCAGCGGGACAGCTCCCAAGTATGAGTACTGCCCGCACATACCCGCCGGATGAGCGTATGGACATTTGAGCGATGGAGACTCGGACGCACGGTCATGACGCGCTTGAATGCGCCGTGCTGTCCAGCAGACCAGCGGAGGCACTTGAACCGGTCATAGCACCAGAGGTGGTGCACGAGAAATATCAAGAACTATGACACCGAGTTAGCGAGCTTTCGAGGATACAGGCGGCGCGGAGACGGACAAGGAGAGATAGGATTGCCCAGAGGGAGAAGGCGGTGGGGGATGCGGCGCTCATGGAGGCGGCGCGCCTGGCGGCTCAGGGCGGGTGTGTCGCGCGTCGGCGTAGGATGTCGTCGGGCTGGCCAGCAGAGAGGGCAGAGGCGTAGGAGGGCGTAGCGGGGAGAGGGGCAGAGGAGAGCGCACTTGTCCAGAGACAGCCAGAGCGCGGCTTCGATATCGTCCCTGCCGTTTCGGGCGACGCTGTGCCTTGATTTCAAGCGCTCATACAGCGGCTTCTCGGACTTGTCCGCTGCCCTCTCACCCTCCCTCTCTTTGCACGGAAAACTTTTGCTGCTTGCTCGATCCTCTGCTGCAACACATTCTGCCCGAGTGTACAGCTCAGCACGGCCTGTGCGGTGCTGCTGTGCGCACGGACCATCTGGGTGCCTCACCGCTCTGAAGATGGGTTGCTGGTCGGCATGCGCCTGGGACGATCTGTCAACACGAACAAGCTTCTCCACCCTCCGCTGCTGATCTCCACAACCCCCCGTAGACTTCCTTGAAGTTCTATCCCAGCCTGCCCAGCTTGTACCCCGAAGCTTCGCTCAGCCTTGACTCTCGCCGCCGTCCCCGCTGAGCCATCAGACCGCCAGTACTAGGCTCTCTATCTCTGACCTCGTTCCCGCCCGTCCCAGACCTCGCAGTGACGCTTCACTATCTTTCATGATGGATTACAGTATGGCCGCCCGCTGTCTCGTGTACGTAGCGCTATTCCTGGCGTCGTGCTAGCCCTCTTGAAATAGTCTTCATTGCGCTATCTTCTCCCGCTAGTCCTCTTTTGCTTCTCGGAACACTGTTGTTCTGCTCATCGAGCAGTACAGTCTAGTGCCCATCGATCATGCAGGAACAGACTACAGTCCGTCATCAGACTCAAAGTGAACATTCTACCCAGTCCTGCCTACCGAGACATGTGCGGTTAGCATATCTGCGCCTTACGTCCACTTGTCGGATAACCCAAACTGCGCTCTGAATCACGTATGTGTATGTTTCCTCCTCTCTGTTCCGCTCCTCGACCCCGATGGCCGAATGTCCGCCCGCCTGCTTGAGCTCTACCTACAACGGCGCATCTCAAGTCTCGAGCGGACGCATGAAGCGTGAAAGCTTATTAGCGCTTGCGCCGTGCTTCACATACTGTATACCCTACGCATCCGTCTCCGCCCCACCTGCATCGCTCTCTGCACATGGGACGGCCAATACGGAGCTGTGACCTGTCCTATGCATCCTCCTCGTTGCTGAGACACCCACGATGCATAGACTAGGTCGCTCGCCCAGGATCGGTGCGTTCACCGTGACGCCCATTATCGCTGCTCTGACCCGCTTCCAGTAAGGGCAGTGAGAGATCTACACCATACAAGACAGACATGGATCGCTGCACGTGCTTCTCAAAATCCATGCAAGCGGGAGGAGGATATGGGCAGCACCGCCGCCAGCACTAGTACTGGTTGTCGCGCTGTCCCACCGCTCAACATCCGACCATGTTCCGACTCCTCCCACCACTACAGCAGTAACTCTGGCCTATCGTCGCTTCACATGTGCAATCGTCCACCACGAGGTCGTCTACTATCATCAAGCGTTGAAATTTCAACTCCATATCTCCCGCTCGCCTCGCTGACCGGCGACGGGGCGTCCTCCGTCGTCCGCCACTCAGTACTTGGCCCTCCCTCGCCACAGCATATCTGGGTCCCTGCCGCAACCTCGTCCCCTTCCCCAGATCGCAACGTGCCCACCTGCCACCCATGACCTCATTCATACGCGCCCACCTCCCTCCCCCTTCCCTCCCGCACCCCATTCGTCCCAAGTCCGCACTACCAGCTGCGCCAGCCCTCCCGCCCATCGCTGCCACGCTCCGACTATGAACGACGGGAGCTGCCATGTCTCTCCACGAACGACCTTTCATGAATCTCCTCCGTCTCGCCCCTCGATTTGCATCAATTCCCTCCGCCTGCGCGCCGCCGCCCAACACGATCATGTTCGCCACCACAGGCGCCCATCGAGGTGCCCTTTCAGCTCCCCAGCGTCCCCCCTTATGCATTATCCCCATGCTTTCGAATATCCCTGGTTAGTCTAGTGACGGTGACGAAACTTGAAGATTCGGGCATGGGAGACAGTCTCCGTTCCTACCACCACCTGACGACATCTGCATCCCTTCCGGGCCTTCGCTCTCTCTTCTTCTCGGACTAAGTCCCCATCCACAGCCCGGGGCCCCGAGTCCACGATGCGAGCGACGACGACGATCGGCATCAACGTTCTACGTTGTCTATGTACGATGATATGGGATGGTACTGCGGCCCACCTGCTGT
>JABYQS010000198.1:0-59467 GCA_022592435.1 Cerioporus squamosus | reverse complement strand
CTCCGCTCATGTTATCTGGCGCAAGCTTATCGAACAGGGCGTCGAACTTCGTCCACCCCCTTCTGTCCACGACCGTAACACGCTGGTCAAGAAGCTGCGCGACTTTGTGAGCAGAGATATGCGACGTAACCACATCATCGGACTTACCACACGTCGGCGGTTGGACCTGGCCACTTCTTCGGCACACTTGGCGACCTTGGTTGGGGAGGGAGGATCAACCACCGCTCTGTACTCTCTCCGGCATGTCTCCATGTAAGTATCAAGAGCGCCACCAACATGTTTTTCCGTGAGATATTTTGCTGGAACGGGGGGGGAGGGATACCATCCGCCAGCGACGCAGTTCAGGAAGTGTTTGATGAACTCGCGTCTGGCAGCGATGTTGTAAGGGCAGCGGGTCCAGCTGCGCGTGAACTCAATGTGGAACTTGCCGTTCGCGGTGAGGGAGTAGACGGTCACCCCGGGCTTCTTGATGCGGTTAATCTTCGCTTCGGGGAGAGCCGGATGCCTGTCCACGAGATCCTCCCACGAGTCGTACTCAAGGAGGTGCTTAAGGTGAGCCCTGACGTTAGCCTAGAGTCGGTGTTGAGTACGTCGCTAGCGATAGACTCATGAGGCACATACGTACCCCGAGCTGATCAAGATGATTCTTCTCGACACGTAACCAACGCTGACGGTCCTGCGGCGCCCAGGTGTCGAACCCCTGAGGCAGCGTCTCCTGCAGCTGAGAAAGCCTCGAACGAGACCCACGCGGAGTCTTGCCGACCTCGCGACGTGCGTTAAGAACGTGTCGGGCGTGAGTGCGGCTGTTGCCCTTGATGTCTGACATGTCCCGCTTCATCTGGGTCAGCGCCTCCTCTATGCTCTCCCTGCGGCGCACAGAGTCAACGAACATGCTAGCACTCGATGGACGTTGATGGCTTACTGGAACTTCTGCGCTTTCGCCGCCTCATCACGGACGACCTCTTCGACGTGATGGACCTTGTCCAAGATGAGCGCGACCGGTGGGTCGGAATGCTAATGGGAGTTTGAGCTCACGGTCAAACGGGATGGACATTGCGCAACACACCTTCTGTCTGCTGGTGTCACCGCCGAAACATCCTTCTGGGGTGGAAATTTCCACATCCATGTCCTATAATCTATCAGGGCCGAACTGAGGCAAGAACGAAGCTTTAGTACTCACAGTCTCATCCGCGTCCGAGCCGTCATCGGGGAATAGGTATTGCATCACCTCATCCCTCTCCTCCTCGTCCTGTATGGCTTCGAGCACGTCCATTACATGCTGCCGAGTTTTCTCGCTCAACGGGGGACCTGCGGTAGAGCCTCGGCGTGGTGCCTTCTCAGCCGCCCGAGGAGACGCAACATACGCAGGGGGAGCGGTTGGGCGAACATATGCGCGCTCCTTGAGTGTAGGAGTACTTGTCGATGCGCCGGCGGTGCTTGGCCCACTCTGCGAATTGCGAGCTCGACTTGGACCGGCGGTGGCTTGGGAGGTGTTGGCTCTTGCTGAACCCCCTTGTGCATTGCTGGGACGCGGCGCTGCAGGGGTCTGAGGCTTCCCCGCACGCGAAGTAGTCGTGGCCTTGATGGTGTCCGCCTGCGACTGAGATGGAGCTGCTCCTCGGGCCGCGTTGACCTTTGACGACACCGTAGTCCCTTCGGTCCTGGGGCGTTTAGAGCTGCTGCCGTTGTGGCCGACCTTCGCAGCGTCAACGTCGACATGGATGAAGTGGAAGCTTTGGCTAGATTGCGGAGCCAACGGTGCACATGCAGAAGGGTGCCGAGAGGACTCTTCATTCATGTCCTGCTGCGACCCGAGCTCAGAATTACCGCCCGAGGGCTGGATGTACCGCGGGTGGTTGGCAAACTGATTAGCCGGGGAGACCGCGTGAGGGTTCGCCTGATTTCCCAACTGGCCCTGTTGATAGGACTGTGCAGGATAACCTGTGGCCGGTTGGCCGTGTGGTTGCGGCGGAGGAGCCTGACCTTGTAATAGACCATATTGCAAGCCCTGAGGTGCTTGCAGCTGCTGGTATGGAGGCTGTGGGACGTTTGGTTGCGCGTGAGCCTGAGCCTGTGGGAACTGAGCCTGTGGGACGTATGCTTGAGGCTGCTGGAACTGCGACTGCGCGCCGTAATGCTGAGCTGGAGCTGGAGCCTGCTGGAACTGTGAAGGCGCGCCGTAGAGCTGAGCGGGAGCCGGAGCCTGCTGGAAATGAGACTGCGCGCCGTAGGGCTGAGCCGGAGCCATAGCCTGCTGGAAGTGAGCATGCGCGCCATAATGCTGAGCCGGAGCCGGAGCCTGCTGGAACTGAGCATGCGCGCCATAATGCTGAGCCGGAGCCGGAGCCTGCTGGAACTGAGACTGTGGCATGGGAGGCTGAGGCTGGTTAGGAGCGGAATATGCGCCGTGTCCTTGCGCCTGCGGTATATATTGCGACTGCTGCGGAACGTGCGGCTGTGAATATCCGCCAGGATGCGTGGGCGCGGGCGAATAAGGCGGTTGGATGTTGGAGTTGGCGTTGGCACCACCGTATGCTTGACGATTGGGAACCTCCGGTATGTGCACAGGTACAGCTCCCTGGTAGCGTTGATGACCGCTTGGCTGGGAAGGATCGTCATACAGCTGTCCTTGTTGGGTGTTGAACTCGGATTGCGGCGCAACGGGCGCATCCTCTTCCTCCAGCCGCTGCTGAGAGGGAACACCACCATCATTCGGCGCGTACTGTCCAGGAAGTTCAGCTGAGTGTAGAAGAGACAGCAAGAACGCACTCACCGCTTCACCATCTTCCGTTCCGCACGGGACTTGGTAGTCGTGTTGGTTATCCTGGAATGAAACATCAGCGTCTGGATGCGCCCGTCGGAGGGTCAGAGAAGCCATAACTTACTTCGTCCATGAGCTCCGCCCCTTCGTGCTCCTGCGTCATCACGTTATCGGTCCCTGAGGGGTGCACCAGAGATCCTGATGCACCATCTTGGGCCTTGCTCGCCGAGGCGCGTTCGATGGCAGCGTCTTCATTCATCTGGCGGAACATCTGCTTGTGCTTCGCTTTGATCCGCGGCAGTTGGACGTTCTGATTCAGTCGAGATTTAAGCGAAACTCTTCGTGGCAGCTAACTGTTACTCACTGTTCCTTTACTCTTGACGATTTTCCCGTTCCTGATGAGGGGCAAGGGTTTCCCGAGCGCTTTGCCCGGACCAGGGGTGTTATGAGGGGCCACAGACGAGCCAGCATCTGCGACGGTTGCCCCCGTATGCTGGGAGGTAGAAGAAGGAGGAGCGACAGAAGGACCAGCTTCTGTGGACGTGTGGAGTGGTGCCGGCACCGAGGAGCCACTGGACGCATCGGCGCCCACAGTGTGCGCAGCGTCGGCGTTCGTACTCATGAAGCGACGTTGAACAGCGGTGTGCTAGTGCGGAAGAGTGGAAGTGGGAAGGAAACGTGCTGGAGGATGTCAAGGACTCGCTCAATCTTTAAGGCGCGAAAGCCGAGCCCCCACAATGCCTTTGTTTAGTGAATAGTCATATCAAGAGCGCCACCGGCCATTATCCAACTCTCTAGGGTCAATGGTTGCATACGACCTAAAGATACTACAAAGTTTTATCGCGACGTTTAACGAATTCAGCGCGAGTCCCTGTGTGCACGAACGTGAGTCTAGCGCTCACGGCGTCTGATAGATACCAGCGGGAGGAAATGAGACACTCACCGTGCACACGAAAACGATAGAGACACGTAGCATCGCTACCCCAGTTGTCCACCACTTCAAGTACGACGAGTCCGAAATCGATCCCAGACTGGAGGATCGGCGGATGGACGGGGAAGGTCTGCACATGATATCCGGCGCGAATGTTGTACTCGAAAGTAGCCAGAGGGACTAATGGGAAACCTTGGTCTATCAGAGGACCAGACTGCCCATGCGTGACCACGCTGGAAAGATTTGAGAGCAACGTAGTGTATCGTCCAAGATTTTCGGCGCCGTCGACCACGCCCCACAGCAAGACGTGGCGAGGGGCTTGTTGAACGTCCTTGGCAAGCGCAGAGGGCATGTGATCGACCGTGACGTGGGTGGGGTACACCGGCTCGGTGAGGGCTACTCCGATTTGACCGCGCTGCCCGGAGATCTTCCAGCAACCTTCGAGTCGAAAATCGTCGCTAACGACGGTGTCGGCGGGAAGTGAGTCATCGCGGTTCCCGGCCATCGTCAATGGGACGAAAACTTTCCCTCCACGTGCGTAATCATCTCGTCCGACAGGAAGAGACCTCGCAATCATGGTGGGAGGAAAGGAAGACACCGCGAAGTTCGGGAGGCGCAACCCAGGTCCGAGACTGAACAAACTCTCCGGGGAGAGTTGGGAGATAGAGAACGCTCCGCCGCGCAGGACAACTGCACAGATGATTGCCGCAACACCGGTTAAAGAGAGAAAGGCCGTAGCCAGTTCCCGTGAAGTGAGCCATCTTAACCGCATGCCTGGCCACCGAGAGGGGTTCGGATTATCTCTGGGGTTGGAGCGAGCAGCTAGCGGTGCTGTATTCACGCGAGGGGCAGCGGCCGGAGAGGAAGAGGGTCCTGGAACAAAACGAACATGTCTGTTGGCTAAGGAGGAGATCTGTCAGTGGCAGGACGCGATACTCGCACTTGTGACATACGAGACTCAACAGCAGAGGATGGTGGGCGCGGATTCATTGTCGGCAGTGAGCGCTAGGAGCGCTGAGCGATCGACTGAGATTCCAAGGTTGCAAGAGGAGTAGACTAATAGCAATGCAAACCGGTGACGATAAGGTGATGACGGCGAGGAGGAAGTCGTGCGCGCTTAGATCACGCGTGGTATTGCGCGGAGCCCACGTTGACAATCATTGAACGCCGTCTGACGTCAGCACTCAATGGTTAATTCGCGCGCGGCGCCTTGACTGACCAGATGAACGATACAAGTACAGTATATTTCAGCATACAGAGAATAAGCTAATATCCAACCGCAATCCCAGCTACTCTTCCGCGCTGTCATTCTCAGCCTCGTCTGAGGACTCGGTGCCAGTGGCTACCATCTTGCCCTTGCCTTGACGCAACTCTGAGGGTGGCGAGTTGAGTACACGGCATGGTCCGTGCAACAGAGAACTTCGCACCTTTGTTGATCTTCTCGTTGATCATTCTGGAAGCCCAGTTATCGCCGGTGAAATTCGGGTTTCCGTTGCGCGTCAAGTTCAACGACCTCCCATCGACAGAACGTACGTAGCCAGCATCCACCGACTCCCAGGCGCAACTACCATCGGCACCCTGCAAATAGATCCATATCTGCCTAGACGCATTCGCGTAGTGTATGTGAACGTCGCCGGTCTTGAGGCCTCTCTTGAGTAACTCGTCGTGAGGAGGTTGATCGAGGGGTTCGTTGCCGCTCAACCTGAAGTACGCCGTAATCGGAGTGCTACCGTCCGGAAGAACGTTGGGGAAGTTCTTGTTCTTCGAGCACTGCCTAGTCTTGTGGTTTGTTAACAGAAGATACTTCCCGTTAGCCTTGACTTTGGCCGAGCGATGATGCTTCCCGGGGGTCGGACTCGCAGAGGCGGGCGTCAATGCCGCTCTAGCGCCTGCGCAAGAAGATGCTTCCGCGAGCCGCTGTTGAGATCCTGAGCGCGTGAGGACTCTTGCGCGCTGGAACGAGGAGGAGGTTGCGCTCTGCGAGGGCGGGGCGACAGATGGTTCTCTGGACATCGCCCGGGAAGAAGAGGCTCGAGAGGGTCCTCGGGAGGGGGGAAACAACAAGGTTGACCTCAACGTGCTGGAGCCACTGGATGGAGGAGCAGAAGAAGCGCGTGACATTGGGGAGGGGGCGGAGAGGTGGGAAGGGGATGCAGAAGTGAAGCGCGACACGGAAGGAAATCTGCGTGCCTGCGTAGGAGGTGTGTGGGGAACGCCAGAAGGTCCTGCTTGTGGTTGTTCATCACTATTGGAAGCGGTTACATCAAGGGCTTCAGCACTGTACTGTCAATTAGTTGTTGTCGGTGCATCTATCGGGTTGCGATATACGTACAGTTCGGCTTCCGGATGATTGAACACTCTCGCAACTAGCGGAACGCTGGCATTGCCATGCGGAGGATGACGCGGCGTGTACTCAAGGAGGGTAGTCTGCGTGGGGCGAACGACTTCGGTGGCCGCGAAAGGGTTGCGATCATCCGCTGGTTCGGTGGGAGGAGGGACATCCTTGACAAATATCAGATACGCTAAGATCAGAGACAGGAATCCGGCACCGCCAAGATAGATCGGGTTTACTTCTGCCATAGAGGGCGCGAGGAAGTAGCCAGGAAGTAGAGTGGCGTCTCTTAGTCAAGCGTGAATGAGAGAAGGCCGAGCTCAGAGTCAGTGGCACACCCCCGGCGGTAGTGCGCATCCCTAAAACACGAGGCTGATCACGGTCACGTGATATATATGCGCGCCCGGGCGCGCAACTGCGCTCTGCACATACGCGTAATTGCGCGTTCTGAACATCCAGACCAGAGGTGGCGCTCTCGAACAGACATTCGAACTCGTGTATGTCAACAACACGCCCTCACATTCGTACCCTCACGCTACACGTACAATACACATGTACACATCTATTCTACCTCCTCTCCGCCCTACGTCGCCTCCTCACCGACACGCTCTGAGCACTTCCCTTACCTGCTTTAGCCAACCCCGCCAACTCATCCCCACCGCTGCGCTACACCTACCACTCGCACCGGGCAGCCACGCTTCCGATCCGCTCTCGGACCCCGGCAGGATGTTCACGTCCCGATCCTGGGGCGACCATCGCCCCCGTTCTCAACGGTCACACGGCTCAGGTCCGCATGAATCTTCAGCTTGTCCTCGTTCAAACGCTTGGCGCTGCGCTCGATGCTGGCGATGTGCACTTCGATGGGAATGACGTCGTCGGAGAGATCCGGGGCCATCAGCTTGTCGCGCAGCTCCGAAAGCTCGGCCTCGATCTTCAGGAGAGCCTCGGTGGTGGCGACGACATGAGAGACGGAAAGGCTGCGGTAGTGCTCGACGTTCCGGAGGATCTCGGCTTGGTTCCCAAGATGCTGCAACTTGGAGCGGTTACCCCCGACGATCGTCCAGAGTTGGGAAAGCACCTCTCCTACGGCCGCCTCCATGACAACCATCTCCTCCTGGCAAAGAGCGCGGATGGTGAAGAGCTTCTCCTCCAGAGCGTCGAGCCTGGATGCAACCGCAGTGGCCTCGAAGATCACCCGAGCCACCTCGGACGACAGGACACGCATGGCACCCTTGAACATCTCGGTCGCCGTCTCCTTGACGTCAGCCTCGGAGTTCTGGGCGTTGGCGATGGCGCGTAGAGCGTGCTCATCGAAAGCGAGAACACTGGATCGTAACTTGTCAGGCAACGCGTTCGCGGAAAGGGAACATTGTTCACGTACTGGTCGACGGCGCCATAGAACTTCGCAGACAACTGCTGGAGTTCGCGGCCTACAACTCTGGCATCGGTAGCGAATTCGTTCAGCGAACGAGCGAGGACGTGTTTGTTGGTAAGGTTGCTTGACTGAACAACGATACCGAGGTCCTTGACGGCAAGCTCGGCGTGCTTCACGCTGAGAGCCAGCTGCGATCCGGCGGTAGACTTGGCCATGAGATGATCGAGAGTGCGGCTCTGGAGGGACATGAGTCCTGGAAAGTCGATGCGCCGGATGTCGCCAGCAGAGACACGACCGATGTCGCCGAATGCCGAGGTGAAGGTTCCAGCAGCGTCGTTGACACGACAGGCCGGGAAACCGGGGAAGACGGCGCAAACGGGGCGAAGGCGCTGGGACGCGATGTCGAAGGCATAGCCAGTGAGGAACAAGAGGAAGTAGATGGTAAGGAAGAGGATGAGGGGGAATTTGATGATATACGCGACCACACCCAACATGTCGAAGACAGACCTGATGACGCTACCCATGAACCTCACCATGGCGATGAGACGTCCACGAGGCTTTGGGGCGGCATTGGGCATGTTAAGGGCGTAGAAGAAGACACCACCGTTACCGGGAACGGGACCGTTACCCGCAGGAGGGAAAGGAAAGGCGGGGAGGGGCACACCGCCTACTTGACCTGCGTAGCCGCCGACCTGAGCTTGGCCGCCGCCAAGGTGACCCGCGAGTGCGTCACCCTGAGCCACATCAGCAACTTGGGCAGGCCCGACGTTAGCTTGAGCAGCGTTAACGTTGGGCTGAGCGAGGGCGGGGGGGGCAGCTTGAGCAGGTGCAGCGACGACTGGAACGCCACCGACGGGAGGACCTGCCACTCCGACGTCAACGTTCTCGACGTCATCGACGTTCTCGACGTCTTCCTCGCGGACGAGAGATGGTCCGGCGGTCCGGTTGCTCGCAACCGAAGTGTTGGGAGAGGGCGGATTGGAGGCTGAGATCGCCTGGAGAGCAAGTCTTTGTTGAGATTAACGAACATCGTCCAGCATACGAACACGTACCTTCTTGCGGGTAGTAGGTCCACCGCCGCGCGCACGGTTGCCGGCGTTGTTGTTTTTCTTCATCTTAAGAGACGATGTTAAGCGGGGGATTGAAGGCATTGCAGACGGTTGTGGAAGAATGAGAGACGAGAGGATGAGGGCGAGACGCGCAGTCCAGAGCTTAAGAGACAAGAGCGTTTGTGCCACCCGGCGAATACCATGGGCGCTGTGAGAAGAAAGCAGGGAGAACACGCTTCCTGCAAGATGAGGCTAGACATACACGCGGATTGTGCGCATCGATACGCTCCTTGCGCGCTAACAGGCGCTGACATGCAATGCATGTCTGGCCGCTCTGCGGCGACACAACGACTCTGCACACATGATCAGCGAATGAATATCGATGAGTAATTTAGGGAAACACACATAGAGGTAGCGAGTGTTTGCAACTTGGCGCTTGCAGGAGTACACGTGCCGGACAGGGCGCGGATGGACAGCCGAAAATCACCCACTTGATTAGTATCGTACAAGGTAAGGAACAACGTGCGCATGAGTATCGAGCGATGTCAAGTATTTGGGAGAAACGATCGAGGAATTAGAAAAGCATCGAGGGGAGGACAACGTGTGGAATGCAGGTAGGCTTGGACAACAAAAACGACGGGATCGCGCACAGCGATGCAGCGATGACGACGCGACCCATGGGCAATGGAGCAGGGGACAGGGGAATCCGAAGGTTCACAGCGCGACATCCAAAGGCATGTCACGACCTACAGGAGCGTGTGGTTGAGCGAGTGAGTGGAGGAGATAATCGCACCATGTTTGACGAACGACAACATCTCTCCCCTCTTGACAATTATCGCATCGGAAGATGCAGCCTTCGACGGCCAAGAAAGAAGATCTCTACGGATGTGATGAGGTTGATCAGCGGGCCAACGCGTGCGTATAAGTACGGTATGTTCAAGTGCACTCACTGTAGTCGCGCGAGGAGGACTGGTGTCGGCAGCCTCGACGGTCGTGAGCGCATCGTTACTTGCATGTAGCAGCGTCAGTACATACCCGTATTTTGCCGCTGTAGTACTTTGGTAGTACTTCCAAGCTTCTTCACCGATGTTGCTCGGAGCGGCCGCACTCCCGCGGTCGTTGCGGCTCGCCTATGACTCGGAAAGTCATTTACTGTCGGCGTGGTGGCCTCTGGTGGTCTCGTACCCGACTAATGTACGGTATGAGGCTCGACCACACCACCGCGGGTAGGTGCGGTGTGGGTGCGACCTCATCCCGTACATATCTGGGTACAGACCAGGCCTCTGGATGCTAGTATAGACGCCAAGGAACTCGATGCACACGTATCAAGTCTGCGTTGAGTCTGTGGTCTCGATGTAGCGACCGGTGGATGCCATCCCAGAGGTTTTGATTCTGAGTGTTTGTTCGTATGTACGGGATGACGTCAGACTGCTCTAGACTTAGATCCACGAAGTTCGGGGCGAACATACTTACTTACTTACTTGTGGGGAGGTAAGTTAGGTACGCGGGAGGTAAGTAGGTACGCAGCGCCATAAGTACTGTGTTCAGTACTCGGTACCAGTAGCCGGACGGCCAGGAGGCATAGGTGCGCAATGCGCACACAGTCCCGCAAAGGTATGGCGCACGTTCAAAGTCAAGTGCATTAGTTACACGCGTATTGGGAGCTAAAGAGTTTCTGCCTCGTTGGTAGACTCTGTCCAAACATGAGAATAATCGTAGTGATCGGTACTTCGCATGACTTACGGGAGTAGTGGGCTTCATTCTTGCATAGCAAGCGCATATTCTGCGAGGTACCATGGGAAGGCATGGTATCCAGAACAGAAGGCACTTGAGCTATAAGGTCCGCACGGCGAACTTCGGCACCGAACATGACCTCTGAGACTACGCGCATGAAGTCCCAGAACTCGAGAGACGATTCGAACCGAAGGCTGAATTCGTGGCTGACACCTAACTCCCAGATCTGAAGCCCCACAATCCGGGCATCCTGTGTACTTGTTGTGAGTTTGCATGCAAGGCAGGAAATTTGGAACCACGCACTGTGCTGCAGGATTCGATCAGGAGCTGCTGATCGCCAATGAAAATGCGCACGAGAGTTGAGTGCGGATGCGCAACGAGGCCGCAGTCCAGAAGCGGTGATACTATGAGAGCATCTTGGGTTTACATGTGAGCATCGGCAGCAACGAGAGGTTGGAAGTTGACTCACGTACGGCGGGTGTCATCTCAGCGAGCACAACTCTCACAGCCTTCCATTCCGTGTCACTAGCCGCGCCAGTTTGAATGCCACCTGCGTACGAGACGTGTGGAGTCGATAGAGTTATTCCTGGTCTTCGATGCGTACTATGTGAGTTGCGTGCAGTCTGAGACAACATAGGCTTAAGAAACTCACTCTGGCGCAGGCATGGTCGTGATTACAAGAGTCAGAGAGGACTGAGCGAGGACAGCCCGTGCTGCGAGAGACATTGCATTAATTGCATGACCAGTTGGACAAAGCAAGCACGGCCGGGACCGAAATGGGAGGATGAGCAAATCACGAGAGGAGACTGACTTCACCGCATTACAAGCGAAACATGCTCGTCCCACGGCAACTGCTACTAGTGTACGTTCACACCAAAGGACGAACAGGACATAACGAAGCGAAGGATCAGACTCGGACTCGGAGGAAGACGAAGAGGGCCTCCAGGGCGGCCGGCGGATCAATCGACCACCCCGAGGCGGCCGCCGGCGCCGGGAGGAGAACGCTAGCTCAGGTCACGTAACGGTCAAGACTCCAAGTCAAGTTTAAGTTCTGCAATTCCGTGATACACCTATGATACATTCGATACGGGAGTCGCAACAGCCTGACACAAAACATGCTCTACAAAGGAGCCAACTCTGGGATGAACGCAAGTACGGTGAGCGCTACCACGGCGCTGCTAAGGACATAGATGAGCACTGTTCGCGACCAGTCCTGCGAACACTGTAAGCGTTCTAGCATCCACGACTACGTAGCCGCATCACCTACCTTCTTCAGCCTTGGGTTTACTTTGATAGCGTCAGGATTGCCCGAGCTGGCTTGCACCTCCTGCGGCTCCGGCAGAGTGACCCAGAGGCGCACCGCAGGCTGCGTTCGACTCCCATACGTCCCGGTAGCCAGCAAGCAACGACCGGTTACACCGTCCTGATGTGCCTAAGAATCTGTCAGCTAGTGCATAGCGGAGGAAATAGTCACTATTACCGCGAGAGCAAGGACACGGTCCTTATCTGTATGACTCGTCCTGGATCAGCGAAGCGCACTGTTGGAGGATGCAACACTCACTTTGATGCTGGAGGGTCTGGAGCTTATGGGACCAATCTCTACCCCAAATGTGAACAGCCCCGGTGGTCGAGCCCGACGCTATTGCTTGTCCGCCGTGGATGAATAGCACGGGCACGAGATACTTCTCAGGTGCATCATGCAGAAAAGCGCAACACACCGCTCCGTCCGAGACAGAGCGAACCTCGATTCCTGCTTTCGAACTAGTGGCCACCAGCATTCCATCTGAGGAGAAGCTGGTACAAGCACTGACAGCACAGTTAACGGGGGGCATCAGAGACGACAGCAACGGAGCGTTCCCAACTCACATGGGGTCGCGAGGATCCAGAACATGTACTACGGCCCAGGACGTGGTCTCGTAGAAGCTGCGGTACTCTCGTCAGTGGTGCAACAAGGCAGAAGTTACTAAATCTTACAGTATCCCATGATTCTGGTATGATACGGCGAGCACGCTGGGGTCCGCACCAAACATCACCCAATGCATGCTCACAACGAGAACTTCGAGAGTGAGATTCTGCGCAGACTTCTGCGGTTCTGCAAAAGCCACAAGAAGTTTCCATGGCTCTGATCTCTCAAGTCAGATACTTCAGCTGTCGCGTAAGAGGCGGTTCGACGCACCGACCGGGTGCCACTCCCACACGCGCACTTCGCTTTGAGCGCCAGTGGCAATCATATGGCCCTGGTTCGCGAGGGAGTCCACACAGTGATCGTGAGCCCAGAAGCCATTAAGTGTGAGTACGTTCTTCAATTAACAAGTGTCAGTATGCTTGTTGTCAGAAGGTTAGTGTTCACTCACCGAGGTCATTGACAGCGTGCCGACATTGCCATCCTCGTATCCGACGATGAGACTATCTTCTCCATTTTGCATCCAAGATATAGACGAGATTGAAGTCTCGCATTTGTACATATGGAGCAACCTCTGACTGTTGACCTCCCAGATGCACACCCTACCATCGAGGCCCGCCGAGGCCAGGAAAGTGCCTTGGCAGCTGAAAGCAACACAGGTGATGCCCGTGTCGTGATTTTCGGCCAGTAAAGCTTCAACATATTGCATACGAGGCGGCATCGTGACAGAAGAAGGCGACACAGACAGGTGTGAGTAGAAGACCTTCGGGAGAACGCTGAAGCCGAGACGCAGAGTCAGTACTCAGTGTTACAGTACTTACTCAGTGCTGGCGCGCAACCTGCGCGCAAAGCTCCTCCTCCACTCTGGCGCTGACGCGTCACACGTGGTATTCACGTGAACGCGGTCGATCGGTGCGACCTGCTTCAGCCGGCCCTGATGCACTGCTGCAGCTGCCTGCTGCGAACTTCGAACTCACGTTTGCTATCATTCGCGACCTTACCAGCTTCAGAACCTGCGCATGTATCGCAGCGCACGTACGTGTAGCGGTTGTCGCCGTGTTGGCTTGGCTCCTCGGCGCGATGGCCCTGTAATGGGGTGAAATGCCTCTTTGTCTCGTCGGGGGCAGCATGATCATCCTGGCGCGTCCAGACTTCACGACACCCTTTCCTCCTCAACCTCCCTCCCTATCATTCAAACCACTCGTTTTTGCTTTCCACCATGGCCCTCAACACCTTCCACCGTCTTGACGACGAGCGTTACGGCATGGCACTTGAGGTGAGCTTGTGCTGTTGCCGACAAACCTCATGCTCATACTCAGTTGCTTGCTACAAGCTGGCCTCAAGGTCCGAGTTAGAGGTTCGTCGACGATTGTGGTGTGTTATAGCCTCTGCTGATGTGCTTGCAGACTGTCCGCAGGATGACCTCGGTGGCGGAGGTCTTCGCCTTCATGAAGATATCAGCGATCGATCCTCGCGTTGGCCAAGCAGTCCAAGAGCTTTCTATCTATTTAACCCCTCCCGCCTTCGCCACGCCTCGTTGCCGATTTGTCTACTGCCGCGTGTTGCGGAACGCACTGCGATCCGCGCCCAATGTTACCGACCTCACGCTGCTTGTCCCGGAGACAATGCCACCTGACGTCTTCTTCCTCGTCGACATGCAGCAGCTTCGTTTGTTCAAGACAAACCTTCCTCATGCGATGATAGCCGGCTTCCTCGGGAACCATCCCTTCATCACGGACCTCGTCATTGGTCCTTGCGGCAGCGTCGATGAACCATGCCCTCTTCGGGACATCGACCTTGAACATGTTGCCACCCTCGAATGCGAGCAGTCGTGCGTGAGCGCAATTGCTCACCCCGGTCTGTTTCGGCTCTCCGTCGACAACCACTCCGCCCATCATGCTTCTACCATCTTCCGCTCCCTCGCAGCCCCTCCCACAGACTTATATTCCTTGACCCTCGACTTCTTGCCTGACGAGCACAACGTTCTGGCCAACATCGCGTACTCCTCCCCAAGACTGAGGAAGCTTAAACTTTTGGAACGCAAGGGTAGCTTGGTAGGTCTGCCGCGACGTCGGAGTCCTCGCATAATTGACTTATGTTCAAACAGCCTAGCCGTCGCAACTCACCCCGTCCCCGTCGTGCCTTTAACGACTACCTCGCTTGGCATCGCGGCCTGCGTAAGCTGCCCTTCCTCGAGGAAGTTGCCCTGCGCACGTCCGCGGCCTTGGTCTCTCGCGCTGCGGACCTTGAAATGGAACGTCGTCTGATCTTGGGCTGGGCCACTGGGCTTTGTTCAAGGACGGTGGCTAATCCAAGCCGCGCGTTGAACGTCCATCCTCAACTCTATCACATCACGATATGGTATGGGTCAACCTTGGCCAACTCCGTTCTCTCTAAGTGGTTCAAGGACACCGGGGTCTGGACCCGTATCGGCAAACCACTCACCGGAGAGACTCTGTACGATGTAGACTTCTAGCCGGTACGACTCTCCGATGTCACACTTCACGTTCCTAGTCCTGAGGTTATTATACACAAAGCTATCCTACGTACCATACTATAAATGTGTTAATGTCCAATCTGCAATCGAAGTGCGCCCTAATATCATATAACTTGTGCGCGCTGAGCGTCGTCTTGAGCAACTCTCATCGCGCCACCCAAGCCCGGGCCGGTCAAGACCGGTATGCGCATACGGGGCAATCAAGCGCTCAAGAGGAGTCCTGTCTTTGCACGCCGCCCTTTGCTTCCTTTTGCGTGATGCCCATCGCGACCTCCCGCCTGTTGACCAGCTATGCCGTCTTTCAACGCTCAATACGCATTGTACCGCGCCCGTTCCACCCAAATGTCTGCATACTCGTGTGGCCCTCAGTCTTCCATCTACCACAACCCCGACCAGCTCTCGCATGCACATGGCGATGTCCCCTTCTCGCTCGCCCTCGCCTGATCCCGAACGGCTCAGCAGTAGCTCCTCCTCTGGCGAATCTGGCTCTGGATCAGCTACTTTGCCGCCTCCCTCCCCTGCGGAGTCTGCGACCTCTCTTTCTAGCTTGGGTCTAGACACGGCTGTTGACCAGCTGAACGCATACGCCGACCTTGGAGGAAGCGTGGCATCTCTCCTGCGGGAGTCAACCGCTGTATTTTCCGAAGCACCATGGAGCGTGTGAGTACCCCTCTCTTGACAAGAGGATAGCGAAGTAACGGTGCTGGACACATGCAACTGGAAAGTTATGATGACAAGCTCTCCGGCTTGTTGGAGTCTCTCGCAGAGCGCCAAGTTAAAGTCCTCGAGAAATTGGACTGCGCAGTGCGCATCCAGGTATGTGTCGACTTCCTCCCGCTGATTGTACTTGACGAAGGCTCGCAGACGTTGTTGTCGGAGCGTTTGCTTCATGCCGAGAGCCGAGTGGCGAACCTGCGCGGAGAGATTGGCGACGGTCAACGAGCAGCCAAGAGACTTCTTTATAGGACAACTGGTGAGTAGTACGATGTCCTCTGCCTGCGTATCTTGACATGCGTGTTGCAGAGCGTGTGCGGCAAGAGCGAGAAGCACTCCGCGACGACTCGGAGAAACTACATGAGTTGTCGCGTTCCCTATTCCACACCCAGACTATCCATGCAACTATCATCGCCGATCTCTCCAGCAACCTAGAGCACGTTCAAGAAGAGCTCGAGTGCGTGCGAAGGTCATCCTGGTCGTTCAAAATCCGGGCTTTCGCCTCGGCCAGCGTTGCCCTCATTCTCACCGCGGTAAGCTTCCAGTGATTGGTCGCCTGTACGGTAGTACTGATAACGGATCCATAGTTCGCGTTCCTGCTCATGTTACTCAAGTCGTTCAGTCGGGCTTTGCATTCGGGAGGTTCGGTTCAGCGCCGTAGTTCTGTGGGAGCATCCTGAGCTTGGTTGGGTCCTTTTCCAAAGTCTAGTCCTTCTCGAGGACGAACCTCGCCGCCCGCCCGCTGCGAGCATCGGCGTTCGGCCCATTTGGGAGGCTGCGCGCGCATGAGTTCAGAGTTGTATGTCTTATCGTAAAGCCTTCATCTGCGATAATCCATCAATACGATGCACCGCTTTCCCTCGATTAGCGCTTGCACGCTACACGCCTACTGTGGCTGTTGTCCTCGATCATCGACCTCATCGACTCACCCACGGACTGAGCTATTCTCGCACCATGACGGTGCGAGAGAAGCCGTGCACTTGTAGCGAGTGCAAGCTCCTGTGGACTTATGTCGATCAGCAAGGCGTCGTGCAACCTGGGCGCATGTGCCACCCACGGATAGTGAAGCGTCACCAGATCCGCGAGAAGTACTCGCAAAGTCAGGATGAACACGGCGACCACCTCCCAACCACTCCGGAAGCCACGGTACTTCTCGCTATGATGTGTGACCCGCAAGAGCCGTTTGAAGAATCGGTTGCAGTACGTCCGCGTGATGTAGAGTCGGACACCGTAGAGGTGAGTAGCGGCGTGATTACTCCCCCACCTAGCTCATGAATTCTGCAGTCTGCGATGGCGGACAATCCCGGCGACCCGGAAGAAGGCATCGACGTGGGAGTTGCGCCCGAGCCCTAACCGACGAAGACAAGTCCGCAGGTCAGTCGTCCGAGTATTAATATGACAGAGCTCATGTAGCGCTCATGCTCTGTCCCTACAGCAACGTATCCGGGAGATTGCGGAGATTCAGTCAAAGCTCGCCCTGAAAGAACAACACTTTCGACATCCCATCCTGAAGTTCACGGTTCCCCCCTACAGTCCCATCGACCCTCCCTCGGAACTGGATACCAGGGACGCCCCTACCGCACGCTGGATCGAGTATCGTAAGAAGATCTTACCCGATTTATATGCCGACGCAGCTGCGCTCCTTCCTATAGGCGACTACGATACGGATCGCCGCCGAGAGAAGCTACTGGAGGATATCGAGACGTATATGAAGCAGGCTGTTACGGCGGAACTGACTGCGTGGAGAAGAGAGATGGTGAAGCGGAACGTGGGCGTTCAGGGAGATGACACTGAGATTGTCAGCACCGGTGAGTTTGATCAACTCTCCTTGCTTTTAGACATGTGCACGGCTAACATACGTCTCCAGAGAGCGCATTCTCGTTCAGAAGCTCTCTGGAACCATTCATCACCCTTGGGCTCGTCACCGCCGTCATCATGCACACGTTTGCTGGTGTGTCCCATCCCAAAGCGAATTTCCTCCTTGTCGCCCTCAAGACTATTATGTTCGGAGCGTTCATGTGGTGTAACGCCCCCAACGTAGTCATCGATAATGCGCAGCGGCTCCTTCTCCGATGCATCCCTCGCGATATCCGGACGGCATTACGTGTCCTTCACCTCGACCCCGACATAATCCGCTACGCATGCTGCCCGAAGTGCTTCGCGATCTACGCCCCGGACGACGACCCCTTGAAAGTAGACGACCCCTACCCTCATACGTGCAGTCATGTCAACGCGGACGGCGATACCTGCGGTGCTGCCCTTGTCGTCGAAGACAGGCAACCTCCGAAACGCAAAAAGGACGCTCCGCGCATCGTGTTCAAGCTGATCTGTGTCTTCCCATATCGAACGCTCATTTCTTGGCTCAAGTGGTTCCTGTCTCGACCTGAGATCGAAAAGCTCCTCGAGACGAGCTGGACGTCAACTGCACCTGTGGGCCAATGGCACGACATCAAAGACGCGCCAGCAATCCGGGAGTTCCGTGGTCCTGACGGCAAGACGCTCTTCTGCGTTCAACGCAATGGCTCCATACATCTCGTGTTCAGCCTCTTCGTCGACTGGTTTAACCCATATGGGAACAAGAAGGCGGGCAAGTCACATTCCATAGGAGCGATATACATGGCCTGCTTGAACCTCCCCATGGACGTCCGCTACGCTCCCGAAAACATATATCTCGCGGGTATCATCCCCGGTCCTCGAGAGCCACGCCTGGAGGAGCTCAACCATCTGCTCGCGCCGCTAGTCGACGAGCTGCTCAGGTTGTGGACCCACGGCGTGTATTTCACGCGCACGGCACTGCGGTGGATGGGCCGTCTTGTGCGCGTGGCCATGATTCCCTTGGTATGCGACCTCCCGGCTTCTCGTAAGGCTGCAGGCTTCGCAGGTCACTCTGCAACGAACTTCTGCTCGTTCTGTCGCTTGCTGAGGCAGAACATCACAAACATTGATCGGGCGAGTTGGCCTTCCCCAAGAACATGGGCCGAACACCTCAAGCTGGCGGAGGAGTGGAGAGACGGTGACTCGGCCACGCGCAAGTTCATCGTGGACAACCATGGAGTGCGCTGGTCCGAGCTGCTGCGTCTACCGTACTGGGATCCCACTCGATTCGCAGTCATCGATGTCATGCACAACCTGTTCCTCGGCGAACTCCGTCACCACTGTATGGAGATATGGGGCGTCGACATCAAGGATAAACCTCCTAGCGGGCAGAAGGTTCGTCCACATACCCCAGAGGAACAGGAGAGAGAGCTAGGGAAGGCAGTCCGTGCGTTACGCAAGTGCTCCAGCAACGCGCTGGACAAGCTCCGTAAGGGCTACATCGTGGCAATCGCCAAGCTCAACGACGTGTTGCTGGAGGACAAGAAGCTCACTAAGGCGGCGTACATCAAGAGTCTCATCAAATGGGTACGCACCACAAGCGCATGGCATCCTGTCCGCTGACTGTCTGTGCTGACACTGCGCCACTGTCAGGCGAAGACCATCGACGAAACTCATCCCATCAGTGTTCCTACTGTCCTCAACTACGACACCACTGACTTCCATCTGCAATCGGAAGGACCTACAGATATCTCCAAGTTCCGCGTTCTTTCGTACGACATCTTGCAGACGATCAGACACGATATAGGCCAGACACATCTGCCATCGTGGCTGCAGCGCCCTCCATCGAACTTCGGGAGCGCGAGCCATGGGAAGTTGAAGGCTGATCAGTGGCGTACAGTGTGTACCGTTAGCATGGTCATCACCTTGTTCCGTCTGTGGAGCTCCCCGAACGCCTCGCAACACGACAAGGATCTATTAGACAACTTCCTGCATCTCGTCTCCGCTGTCGACCTTGCATCCAGACGCTCTATGTCGCAGGATCGAGCAGCAGCCTATGATGAGCACATGTACTCATATTTGCGAGGCCTGCAGGAACTCTTCGACCACCAATTTGTTCCCAATCACCACTTGTCCCTCCACCTCTACGAGTGTCTCGTGCTATTTGGCGCGGTCAACGGCTGGTGGGCTTTCCCCTTCGAGCGGTACAACGGTCTTATCGGCATGACGAACACCAACAACAAAACTGGTGAGCGCGCTTGTGACTCCTCTCGACAATGTGTAATGTCTCTCCCACAGCTGACATGCCGATCACGTTCTTGCGCTACTTCTACTGTAGAGTTTCGACCGATGCGGCGCGTCACAGGTCACAGGGACCTCCGCCGCACCGCATCGTGCTGTAGGTCACAGGTCACGGCCCCTTTGGGGCCCCCATTTTCGCGTTTTGGCTCGGTTTTCGGGCGTTTAGCAGGCCAAATCAGGACAATTTTGGGCGCCTCCGCTCCGCTCCGGCGACTGCGGGCGGTTACAGGTCACACCCTGCTGGGGCCTGCACCGCATCGGTCGAAACTCTACAGTATATTGGAGTCAACCTGCGCGTCCTCATGGCCTCGATGAAATGGCCGGATAACGCGGAGTATAGCGAGCTGATGGAGAGCTATCGTCAGGCCTTCGGGGAGGCCACTTACGGGACTCGTGTTGTTGATGCGCTTGTATTTGGGTTCGGTGCGGCCGCGGACGAAGTTGACGTTAACGACTATGATCAGCAACGCCAACAGCCGTTGCCTATTTCCATCTATAACTCAATCCTCCACCTAATCAACGCGTCGGGATCGGATCAGTTCACTTCAGCCCACGGCTTTCGCTCAAGCACGCGCAGTCGCCCTCCACTCAGTCCTTTTGGTCAACCAGTTGGTAACGTCACCCGTCGGAATGTTGTCTTCGCCACCCGAGAGAAGGGCCTTCGCAACTCCTTCGTTGTCTTCCACGACGCTCATTCGCCTGATGGTCTTCAACGCCGTGCTGGCCAGATTGCTCAAATCTACCTGCACTCACGAACACGTGCTGGTAAAGCAGTCATAGAGCCCTTCCTTGTCATCGACGCATACGAACGTCTGAGCGCAGAGGACGCTGCCAAGGATCCGTATCGCAGATGGCCGGATATCAACACCCAGCTGTACTACAACCGCTTCCAGTCAACGCCTTGTGTCGTCAGGATGGAGGATGTCGTGTCGCATTTTGCGGTGTACGTCTACCGTCCGGATGACATATACTGCGACTGCATCGTCGTGCGCGACCTTGACCGGGTAAGCCACTTTTGCTGGCTCTTCTGGACACCTCAACTGATGAATTCTGCGCAGACCTAGCCCCGAGACACGCCCTGTAACTGCCTCTGCGTCATATTGCGTGGCGCGAGTGCCCTGTGGTTCCTTTGTATGCCTTCCTTTGTGATCTGTTAGACTATATTATACCCTCCGCTCTTATCGAATCGCCACCTCATCTCTGTACATCTCCCTCCACCATGAATACTCGAAACCCCATCGAATGCGTTAACCCCGGAGACCCTCCTTCCGAGAGGCATGAGCAGCATTAGTGAGTCGCCCGTATGCATGACCACTTCTCTTATCTGAGGCACGCACCACTCTTAAGCCCCGCCACCAGGTTCGCGGCAGTCGTAGGCGTCCAATACGCCATGACCAATGATCGGCAGCCTCTGGCTACCTTCAATGTAGGGGGAGTGATGCTCAGCGAGCTGTACCCGGGCGAAGGTGAGTTCTTTACGCAGACCTCGCTCACTTTGCTCGACTCCGACCTCATCGTCTTATGCAGTCGCTATCATCACTGTCGGCAGCTCTTATCAGAATACAGTAGACTCCATGATGCTCTCTTACACCACGGAGATCATCACAGATAACGTACGGGCTTGTCGCAATTCAGAACTGCAACCTACTGACACGTTTGCCGCAGCCGCGACAAGAGGTTCGCTTTTCCGCGCCTGTTCGTTCCGCCGGAGAAATCAAGTCGTGGACCTACCTTCGCTTCGCCGACCGTGCAGTCTATGCTCGCTTCAATCGAATCTTGTGGGATTTGTACGACAGGGTCAGCACCAAAGAAATGCTCATCCATAGCCGACTTGCGGAGGTCGCCTACGACCTCCCGTCTAACTTCACCAAGTACTGCCGGCAATACTTGGGTGAAGACTATTTCGACAAGCTCCCCGATGACGAGGACGGACATACTCTTGCTGGAGAGAGTGTCGCGGAGTATACCGAAGAAGCTCACAGCAACGCGGACGGGGAAGATGGGGAGGGGAATGGTTCTGAGGACGAGGACGAACTTATTCCGGTGGTTCATCCGGACGAAATGTGGTGATCTTCTTGAGCAGCTGGCATGTAATGACTTCGCTTGAACCGTGCGCTGCACTTTCTATGCTGAACATCTTTCAGTTGCGCACCCTAGCATGATCCAACAGCGCGCGCGACGAAGCGGCCGGCGAGTCGCGACAGACGTATGGCAGATTCATGGCGCGTGATTGCGCACCTGCAGTGCTACAATATGTGCACAAGAGCCCCTCATCACTCCTCTCCGCCGGATAGGTCTGTGTACTGCTCGAGAGTGAACAGTGAAAGCTGCGGTGGCGACTCATAGGGACGGGTCGGAGGCTTCCCAGCCATGCGACGCAGCGCTCACCGCCAGACATGTCCAAACCCAAACGGAGACGCTTCTTGCGCACACGCTACGCGCCAGTTCACTCCGCCTTGTCGTCGCCCAGGACGTAGGCTCGCCCGGACGCGCGCACTCGGCGCATGTGAGGTTCCCGCGGGAAGTCCGCACCAAATGCGCACATTGTTGCGCGCAAATTCGCGCATCCCTGCGCCCTCGGATCACCAGAAAGCGCAAATTTGGCTAACTTGTGTGCAACTCCGAGCGCAACCGAGCGCAAAGGAGCGTTGGTGCGCGGACAAGTGCCCAAAGGCGCCCTGGTGAGCGCGGAAGCGCGCCTAAGCGCACACTCTCCCGCCGCTTTCTCGAGACGTGTAAGGATAACTATCGTACACATAGACGGGTTACCTTACGCAGGAGCAAACTCGTCCTGAGAAATGCATGAGAAAGGTCAGCTAAGTTGTCCCTTTCTCTGGCGGATAAAGTGGTGTTTACAGGTAAGCTTACTCGTCCCTTTCTATAGCCCCGATTGTTAACCTTTCCGGCACAATTCAGCGGCGCCGATAGGCCGCCCGTCACAAACAACTTATCGTCACGCTTATTGTCTGTGATTGTTAACCCCACAAGTGTCGCAAAAGATGCAAGAATGGCTCCCATTCTCAAAGGTTTTCTTGCCTCGGGATGGTCTTGTGTAAGTCAGACTTTCACGCTCCGTGTTTGCGGCCAGAGAAAGTTAACCTTTCACCGCTGGGGAAAGCAGTGAGATTTAGATGTGTATTTTATACTTCTCCGCGATGTGAATGGGGTTATATTTACATGTGTCAGTTAACACCCTCCCGGACTTTCACACCACTTTCACTCCACCAATTTCCAGCGGATGCACGTAGTGTAAGTTCACGCAGCGGAGCTCAAAATCGCCATCACGGTGTCCAGCGGCTTTGCCCGCCGCCTCTTGATCATGATCAATCCCCTCCCCTGGGCCATTCCGCGGATTGCTTAGCGCGCATTGCTTAGTCAGCAAGACGTCCGGTTCCGATTCCACAAAAAGGAATCGGTCTTGCGACGGAGGTCTGGCAGTGATTACTTAAGCATATCGTTAAACCGGCATGTTCGGCACGCTCGATTTGGGCGTTGAGCGCGTCTCGCTCGCAGCTCCGACTCGTTCTCTTGACTCTCTTTTCTGTTTATCTGTCCGAACCTCATGTCTATCAGATTTCAGTAGTACTTGCTTGCTGCCCATGTCTTCGACAACTGTGGTTCGCGGTATTTTCTATTGCGGGTTTCCTCCTCTTCTGGGATGTTGACGTGAAAATCCGTTCGGGTATAGTAGTAGACGCTTAGACTGGTTTCCAGGTTGTTTCCAGGCCCGTCCCCTGGCGTACACGCTTATTATCAGCGTGGTGAGGCCTGAACATCATCTGCGACGTTTGCGTGGACGGAGATGCAGACTTATGAGGTGGTACATTGTACCGTACGGGATTAGGGCTCACACACTACGTGCTACAGACAAGAAATAGATAGTAGATCTACTATCAGATCTACCGTCATGCATTACTCTCTTGCACTGAACTCAAACCAAGACTGAGAACCTCATCTCTTGTGGAATCGGACAAGCGGCGGGGATCTCCCCGCCCACTTGAACCAAGTAAATATAATGGTCACAGACGCGTTGAACGCGTCGCGACGCGTCTTGCCTTCGTCCGCCACTACTACTACCTCTGCTTGATTACAACGGCTCTAGAGTTATGTACCATGTGTCCAAGAGTCTTAGGATGTAGTTACTATAAAAATAATAGCTACTAATCGATTCTAGGGTCCATAACAATAGGCCAACCCAATCATCCTCGGTCCATCAGCCTGGATGTCATCCTACAGGTTAATACGGATAATATCGGTGAATTTGGCGTCATGTCATCGCCGATTACTCTGAGCTATGCTGATTTTCGTCAATATAGCGCAAGACCTACAATTCGTACATGTTATGCTTTTGCATAAAGACCCGCGGTTCGCTGATGTAGCACGTCGCGCAAGGGGGTAAGTAGTGCGCTCGAGGTAATCGCAGAATAATCTCAGATCTCAATAACCCACACCCTCGCAAAAGAAAGACAACCCTTACTGCCATGGCGCGTACGCTGTTTTTGGACACTGCATAGTTGGTGCCGAAGGTTTCAGAGCGCAGTGAGCCCTCTGCGACTTCGAATGTCGCAACGACCATCCTAGTACGGGTTTCCACCCCCAGTCGCGAAGCTCTCCTGCTCTTATTCCAGCACTCATAGGGGATGAAAATGAGATCATACAAGTAGTGACTTGCAAGTCCCGGCCTCAGGCCGTCAAGCCGTGAGGCCGAGCCGCCCTGCAGGCCGGGACGAGACGAGCCTTGGTGGCGGCTTTGGATGGTCGAGGGCCCGGCTTGCGAATTGATCAAGCCCAAGCCGAGCCGTCAGGCCGGGGCTTGAGCGCTGTCCCGTTCACGCCCTCGATGAGCCCAATGACCTGTCAGAATGGGTCAGAACTCTCCGTGTACTCAGTTTTCCAGACTCACATGCCTCCTATCGGGGATCCCCTGCTCTTGACATGTGTCCGTAAGCACAGCAACCTGCGCGCTCAAGAGAAGAACTGCCAAATCATATTTAGGGACTCTCTGACATGTTGGCAGGTGTGTACATTGAACTCGAGAAATCGCTCACACGTGCCGCGAGACTCGCCCAAATAGCCGTAGTCCGTGGACCGTGCCCGGTCAGTACTCCTCTTCAGCCAACCAAAGCCGCGGCCTGAGCCGGGACGAGCCCCAAGGCCCGGCCTGAGCCGTCCTCGGGGCTCGTCCTAGAGGTCCACAAAGCCCGAGCCGTCTGAAGCCGGGCCCAAGCCCCGGGCTTCAGGCCAAGCCGGGACTTGCAAGTCACTACATACAAGTCCCGACCACTGCGCGGTGCAACAGCAACATTCCCCCTTGAATGACGTTACTTCCTCCCTTCAACTCCCAGCCCGGCGGCCATTCCCATCGCCATCGCGCTTCCCAACTGAGAACCAAGCCCATCTGTGGGGACGAACACGGTCTTCGACCCAAATGCCCGAACACGCGAAATCTCCGTCCTGCGCAACTCCATCTCGCGCGCGAATTGGTCCATGACAGCAGCGTCAGCAGCAGCACGAAGGCGGACCGCCTCTGCCTCCGCCTCCGCCGCCATCCGGGTCGCTTTCGCCTGCGCCTCCGCTTCGATCTGCAGCCTCTTAGCCTGCGCTTCGGCGGCGGCGACGATGTTGTAGGCCGCCACGTCGGCTTGGGTCTACAGGTCGACTGATGAGCGCTATGCAAAGTGACACGTATGCGAAAATGACAGCTGACGTTCTGTGTTTGTGCCTTGATGCGGGCGACGGCGAGCGCACCCTCCTCTTGCTTGATCTTGTTGCTGTTCTCGCGATCGACGTTCTGACCAATATCGTGAGCTGACAATGATGATGAGGAACAATGTCATGGCGGGTTGTATACGTACCGCTGCCTCGACCTGAGCCTGCAATGCACGAGTGGTCAACTTGTCCATCGTCTGCGCGATATCCCCTGTTAAAGCATAAGAAAAGAAGTCCACGGACGAGAACGTGAGCGACTGACCCTTGAATTGCCTATCAATGACCGCTATAGTTTGCGGCGGTTAGCAGCTATCCCATAGAAGGTCACTCGTGACACATACCCAGGTCCTTCATGATGATGCCATACTCCAGTGCGGCCAGATGAAGGTCGTCCATGGCGCGCGTCCGGAGCGCGTCCAAGAACGCCGAAGAGGCGTCGGTTCCATCGTCGAGGTTATCGGGTCCGAGAGAACGCTGCTTAACCATGGAGCTATAGTCCACTACGGACCATGAGAGGTCAGCGCTTCACTAGACAGCCATATAAGAACGTGAGGAACGCACGGTGCGCAACGATCTGAGTCAGGATGGACTGCGTCTTGTCCCTACAATGTAACAGAGAATCAGTGGAAGGTCGACGTAATTCAAGGCGGCGGTGAACTTGCCTCAGAGCATCGTAAGGTGTGTTATATCCATGCGTCGTCAGCTTGAGCGGCTCGGTCAACTGCCTGTGGAGGGTTCAATAACAGACCAAAGAAAACGGAGAGACATCACTCACCACTTGAGATAGATCGTCAAGCTGACGGGTACTTGGTCCCTTGTGAAGCTGAATGAACAGGGTCAGAGCATCGTCATAGCTCCGGAAGGGGACGACCCACATGTCCTTCGTCGGCATCTCCAGCTGGTTCTCACCAAGAGTGAATAACCCACGAAGGGTCACATTCGGGGTGGTGATGAAGTGCTGGCCAGCGGGAAGAAGCTCGAGGTCATCACCCTTCTGCAGAATCGCACAGTTGTTCGCCGGGATGTTCAAGCTGCGATACCTCGTCAGCTTCAAGTGAGTAGCAGAACTGTGTGGAGGGCATACAAGAGTGCAACGACGTAATCTTGTTTGGCACCGGAGCCAGTGCTGCTCTTCATGGTAACCTCGTGGCTCCTACAGATTCCGAGAAGCATCATGAGAACCGCTGTGCATCCACTTCGCGTGAGACACACGAGTACGCAAAACGCAGACGCACCATCCGAGCACGACGCCCGTAATCCTGTCCTGGATCTTCGTCGGCAGGTGCGTCTGGTCCACAATCGACAGCACGTTGTACGTGCCCTCGATCGCATACGCGACAAAGCCCGAGTTCTTAATCACGAACACGTGGTTCTGCGGGTCGGACACCACCGCGGCCTGGTTCTGCGAGACCTGCACGACTGTCAGGCCGTTGAACTCAATCACTGTATCTGACACTGAGCGCGGAGGGTGGCATATGTCAGCTGCGCCGCGGCGGCGATAGAAATGTAGCCAGGCACGTACGTCCGCATCTCCCGGCCCATGAGCGGGCCCACCAGTTGCGCAGGGGCATTCCAGGATACCTCCCGGGGCTGGTGAGGATCTTGGGCAGGCCACCAGTGGTTGATGAGGCCAATCTGTCCGGGCTTGACTTCCTTACCGATCCAGTCTGTGGGTTTCTATGCACGGCAGGATCGTGATGAGCTGTAGCGGAGTGTATTGGAACGCGTGGCGCTGACCTTGGTGGAGAGAACATGCCCGCGCCCGGCCTGCAAGAGCAAGCATGAGTACTTCATCCGGACTACCAGAACGTCGGTCGGTCGGGAAGCAAGTAGCACGCACCGCCCTCAGCTGTCGGTCGAGCTTCTGCAGCGCCGCGATGAGACCGTCCTTGCCGATTTTGACAAAGAACGGCCTCTCCTCCTCCATGTAGTCCACCGCGGTGGCGAAGTTGGCGGCACTGTGCTCGCGGCGCGGCTTATGTGGTCCTTCGCTGATCGGCGCCTTACCATTCGCGAAGTGCGGCGCAGCGGAGGTGGTTCCGTCCACAACGGTAGTCGCGTCGCCGACACTGGACATGATGGCTGGTACACGCTGACGGTGGCAGGTTCGAGTTACGGTGAGAATACGATACGGGAGTCTCTCAGGACGCAGTGGGTATATGAACCGACACGAGAGGCGCGCCGGGTCGGGTGACGGTGATAGAGTTGTGAGAAGGTAAGTGGGCTATCGGCGAGAGCTGAACCTAATAATATACCTTCCGCACCGACACCGCCTCCGCCAGCATGTAACTGTCAACTGCCCGGAGCTCGTGTGCGCTACAGCAGCCCAAGAGCCTCCGCCACGCGCTTGCCGAACGGCACAGTAGCACGATCGTAGGAAACCTAGGACACTTACGAGCACAGCATCGGCCCCCTGATTGCCAACCTGTGATTACCCCGCTGCCTGCATTCGGTACAATGAGCAATGGGGCGTGAGCTGAAGACTGCGTGGATCGCCCAACAGAAACGAGGCTATACGCTGAAGTCGACTGACTGACCCCAGGGTCATAGGAAGTCTGGTCAAGCCCAGGCGCGCATTGACAGATGATCATTAGTGACCACGTCGCGACACATTGCCAGGTCAGCGGCGCACGCACCTAAGTTCCCTCTGTAATCCAGCCAGGGCTAGATAGTGGCGAACGTCTAACGTCATGTCCTTCCTCGTGCTTCGGGGCTGCCAGGCTTTGCGCACCTACGCAAACCCCCGCCGCCCAGGCAGAGGTGTGAGCGGCATCGCGACGCCAGTCATTTCGAAGGAAAATTTTGATATCCATCGCAGCCGCACCGGTCAGCCACTATGACCAGTGCCCGATTATCGCATGTACAGGATTAAAGGAACTCGCATGACAATGACATACCCAAGGTCCGTATAGTCCGCAACGAGAGAACACGCATCGCTCCTCAATCGGTCTCACGAGTCCACGTCCATGCTGCTGACATCGTCTGACCGTGCCGGCGAGGAGGCAGTGGCCTCCGTACCAGCCGGCGCGCCAATGGGAGGCGCGAAGTTGCCCTTGCCTGCGGATGGAGGAGCGACGACAGAGGGTGGCACACGGCCGTCAGGCGAGCGGCTCTTCTTGCCCTCCTTGATCTCGCGCAGCGCACGGGCAGAAGGGTTGAAGTACCCGCACTTTGGGCAGACGTATTCTGCGAGACGACAGGTGAGTAACTCGTTCAGACAGAGGGACCGAAGTGACTGACGTGCATCTTCCCACATGCTCTCCTTGACCAGTCCATTGTGCGCGAAACACTTCTGGCATATCAGCGCATAGCGCGAAGCAGCGCCCGACGTCGAGGCGTCATCGTCTCCTAAGATCGCATCTGCGAGCTTGTCGAACCACTGCTTGCGAGGTGGCGGGATGGGCGCTGTGGTGATGCTAGGCGGCGACCGTCAGTTCGTTAGCAAGGTACGCACGTGCAATGACGACGCACGGGATAGCTGTTGCTGCAGCCCAGGCGTCAAGTGTCCCGGGACCGGCGTCTGAGGATTGACCTGCAGGTTGCGCTGAGGTGTCTGGGGAATAGGCGGCTGTGGCGGGATCGGAGCCTGAGGCTGTGGTGGAATGCGACGGCGAAGACCCGCTGGGCTGTCCGGGACCGGGCCCGTACCGTCTTCGTACCGCTCAATCAAGTTGCGCATGGAATAGTAGTTGGTTTTCTGCTTGACCTCTTCGATTTTGTCACGCTGCTGCTTGCGCAGCTTCACCAGTGCCTTCTCTAAACATACAAGACGTGTCAGGGCATATTTGACATACAGATGCGACCGACTTACCTTCTGCATTCCCGATTCGGGTGTACCACATCTGCATGATTCTCCTTACAAAGAGAATGCTGGGACCAGAGGTCAGCTTTAGTCGTAAGTGCCAAGAGAGTATGCTAAGAAATTAGAGGATGGCGCCCAAGCACTTAAGCGCAAGATGACTTAGAGCGGATGAAGTAGTGAGCTCGCCAGCCGTACTTGCTCGTGGTTAAAAGCAGAGATAGAGCCGACTCCATGTGCGTGTCGCTGGTGCCAAGAAAGCCCATATATGTCCGACATGCTACCTGAACGAGTGTGCGTCGCATGAGGAACTGTTGATCGGCGCCACTGCTACAGTCAAGATACGAGACCTGCTCTCCAGCGGGTTATATTGCCCAACTCGAGCCATCCGCACGTCCGGACACGTTGCCTTCCACGATGCCAAAATATAAACACGAGCAGGACGACGTACACGATGGGTCCAACAAAGACAGGAACGCCCTTCACTGTCCGCTCGTACTTGCTCCTCCTTGGATGTGTTGTGAGTTGAGGGATGAAATCCATATACCACAGGCTCGTGTACGCTATCCAGGCGAGGAGCGCGTACACGGACACGAGCAGCGTCGCACGTCGTTCTCGTAGACGAATCTCAGACAGACGCTTCTGGCGGTTTTGAATGTCTTCCGCTAGTGTGGCGAGAACTTGCTCGAAGTCATCTGGCTTGTTCTGCGTGTGTTCGGTCAGGACCTAGTAGAAGTAAGACTTGAGGCAAGCACGCCGCACCTTTTTGAACCATCCGCTGAACAGACCCATGATGACCCCGCCGAGGATAAGACAGGTAGGTCAAAGCCAAGCTCAAGATGGAGATAAGTTGCTAGAATACAAGGAGGTAACGAGCGGCGAGATGGACGTTGAGGACAACTTCAGACTTGTGGTGGTCCACGCCCCCAAACGCCCGGATAAGTACGTCAATGCCAAAAGAAGCACGTGACGGACGCGACTTGAACGCGTGTGAGCGCCTAAGCGACCTGCTACCTGCGGCCGCACGTCCGAGTCTGTTTACGTCTCTCCTACTACTTCTTCCTCGGTGAACGCGTGTATAATCACTGTTGGGCCTTGCACCTCGAGCGCGAGATCAGAATAAGTTGGATTCCGATCTTCTCGTGCCAGGTTTCCGACTCGTAGTTCACGCGGGATTGCGGCGGCTGCCACACCATCCGGGGCTTGGTGTTTTCCACTAAGTGACTGTTGCGAATCCTCGATGCAAGCTACTGTACAACACTCGCACGGTGATTTTTATACATTGTCAGCAATTGGATCGGTTATTACTATTCGCTCTACTCATCTCCCTTCTCCCGACTCTCGTCAATCCGGACGTCGACACCCTTCTCGTTGTGCTCTGCATCCTCGACGTCCCTAGCGATGCGCTTGCGCTCGACAGTCCGACCGCCGGGACTGCTCCACACACCTCCGGTGATGCCACCCTTCTCAAAGATGTGATCGACGTCCTCGAGCTCGAGGCCCTTGGTCTCGGGGAAGAATATGTAGACGAGGGGGACCCATAGGGCATTGAAGATCGCGAAGATAATGAACACGCGCCAGTTGATATTGGCGATGGCAGGTGGTGTCATCTCGACGACCGCGAAGACGCACATCCAGTTGAAGAACGAGGATATGGCAGAGCCCCGTGCGCGAATGCGCGTGGTCGTGATCTATGGATAGGGTCAGAGCTGTCATCAACGCTAAATATGAACTTCGCTTCTCACTTCCGCCGGATAGAGCCATGGCTACAACACAGAACGTCAGGACATCAAAGGATAACAGCGAGACAAGACACGCACGATGGGAAGGTAACCGATACCCAGGAAGATCTGGAAGATGAAGACCATTGCCGTCGCTCCGTATGCAGCGCCTTTCGTCCCGACGGACAGCAGGATAGATGCTAGGATAAAGCACACGGACAAGCCTGATGCTGATGTCATGAGCAGAGCTCGACGCCCGAAGCGGTCGACAGTCTACAGCAGAGTGGTTAAACAACGGCTTGACGCGACTTCAGGAAGATTGTGACCTACCCAAAGTGGAATGAAGGATGCCAGCATATACGTAACCGCAGTGAAACCACCGAGTATAAGCGAGAGGTTCCGCGACAATCCCATCGTGTTCTGGTACACCACGGGTGCAAGGTAGCTACAGCGGACATTTAGTCAGTTCCGACGCACGCATATAGCACAGAGAGGCACTCGCTTTATCATGTTCGCGCTACAAACCAGGCAGTGAAGTCAGCGTACGCACGGTGAATCCTATAGCTAGCTTGCGTACCCGGTGAACTGCTGCATGACGTTGACGCCAATACACAAGCATATCCTCCTGAAGTTTCCAAGCGGACCACCCTGGAGCAGCTCCCGGTAGCGGAACGGTCCTCCTGCGCTCTCCTGTGCTAACGAGACCTCGATCTCCTTTCTCTTCGCAACAACGTCCGGATGGTCGGGCGAGTCACGGTCCTCGAGTTGTGCTAGGATCCGTGCGCCTTCCTCGCCGCGTCCGTGGGCCATACACCAACGGGGACTATCTGGTAACACGGCCACCTGGAGGAGCAGACACAATGCGAAGACCGCTTGGAAGCCTACGGGTTAACCGTGAATATGAGCACAACTCGGAGTTCGCATCTGAATGGAAGGGAACACGCACCGATCGGCAAGCGCCACTGTGCAGGGCCATCGACGTAAGACATGCCATAGTCGAGCCAGTACGCCTGAACCATATTCAGTGAGCCCGAGTCCATGCTACTACGGCCAAGGAGAGCACTCACGATGACAAGGCCTATGATGGTCACAGTCGAATTGAGGCATACCAACGCTCCTCGGATCATGCCGCCGCATGTTTCGCTCTGGTATACAGGGATTGACGAAGAGTTGAACCCGTTTCCCTGTGCAGACCTCAGACTTGTAATCTCAGCCGCGAATCACGAGTGACCTCACGATTCCAGTGACGATGCGCCCAACATAAAGCTGCGCGAGTGTGGTAGAGCTGGTGAGGATGGCCTGCGTGACCGCAGGATGAGACACGGTGCGGATGCAAGACAGCAGGACAGACGTACTGTTCCGACCAACATGGTGGCAGCTCCAGCCATGATCATGCGTTTTCGTCCGATATCTCTCCCCAGAAGAACGTGATAAGACTCCCGATAGCACAACCGATGTCCTGTAGGGAAGTTGAGCGAGGAGCTATCAACCCCGCGACGCGTCCGTGGGGATCAGACAATGTGGACGCACATATATCGCAACCTATCGTCGAAAAGACTCAGTCCTGGTGAGTCAAAACGGTGACGGCGGGACGTACAATGGTTCCCTGCGTGGTCGGATCTGGGGAGTTGAAGTCTCTTCCGAACTGGTTGTCTGCACCGATCTACATAGCAGAGAGGTGCAGCATCACGGTGAGCGCCATGTCGCAGGAAGGTTAAGTTACTTACAATTCCAGACATGACACCCTGGTCGTAGCCCAACAGCAAGAAGCCCTGACAGCAACATGCTGTAAGAGCGCGGTATCAGGTATGTCGAGATACTGCACGACCGAACTTGCATGACATACCTGTGATCGCCCACACCAAATACTTTCCCCTCAGCGGCATAATCCACATCTTGCTCTGCGTCCTTCGTTCGGGGAACCTACACGAAGACAGTGGAACGAGGAAAGACGCGTCGCGACAATCGCCCCCCTTGCTTCTCATTCTCTCCCGCTATATATTCGACGCTTCCGAGGGACCGCCAGGCGCGCATCACCCTATACGTACAAGCGCAGTTCACGTGAAGTCATATGTTCCGCGCGAACGCGCATCCTTGGTGGCGGCCCGGGGAACATCACGCCCATCAGTGGGGAAAACCCCAGATAGAAGTCATCTGGCCTGGGGAAACATACCGTCTGAGGCGAATTTCTTGCTTCCTGCCGGACCGTAGGGCGAGGCCTTAGGAAGATGCAGTGGAGGTGGGAACGATGGACTTCCGCCTTATAGACGTGACGTCCGAGGTGCGGAGCTTGAGATAGAGGAACGATGCCGCCGGAAACATGTGCTGAAGAGCACACCTGAGCTGCGCGGCCTCCCATGGGCACTAGATAGGAACGCGCTGATTTGCATGATGTACAACACAACAAGCTCTGAGCGGCCGTCGCGTAGTCGCTGTCAGTAAGTCCTGCTGACGACTCCGTCTGAACGTCGAAACGCACCTCGGCTGAAGTCTCCCGATGGCCACACGCAGACCGCCATCTCCGTACGTATCACTATACCTAGACCTCGCCCGGAAGGGTCGTTCGCATCCGCATATACTCATCCCACTCTCGTCCTCGACCTCGCGGATCTCCTTGGTCTCCGTCAAAGCCACAATAGTCTTGAGAGGAAGCCCTTTCCCGGCCTCCGCACGCTTCTGGTACTCTGCGATGGTCGCCAGCCATGCCCGGGCCACGCTTGGCTGGTCGCCTTGCAGGGTGGGCAGCCTGAACGCCCAGAGAGGACGATCGGTCGCGTGCGTCACGTATCCTGGGTAGAAGCAAGCGGTGAGCAACACTTATATGCGTCTTTCAACGCCCACATAGACCACTTACCAAGTGGGCGCACCTGCTCAGGTGTCCACCGAATCTCGTACCTCACCACCGGGAACCCCGCCTCAAGCATGTCCCGCGCGAACATCCGCACTGGAAGGTGGACCTGTCCCACACTGCTCACCTCCCCAAAGAGCCTCTCCAGCTCCTCCTGGGTCATCTCGCTCGGGGCCTTCCCTTCTCTCGCTAGGTACGCGTTCAGCATCTTCGTGACAACATCCTCCCTGTAGTACCGCAGGAGGTTCCGCTGCACGTCGTCCATGGTCTTGATCGGGTTCGCGATCGAGTACAGGTACCACTCCTCCGTCAAGTCCCCGATGACGACGCTCCGCACGCCGTGCGCAGCGAGTCCTCGCGCGAGCCCCCCGGTGCGCTGCCATTCCATGGGATCGGAGGACCCGAGCCAGGTCGGCTCCCAAGCGCCCCGGAAAGTGCCGTGTTCGATGCCCAGGGCGTCGGTCTCGATGGCGTGGGTGATCGCAGATGTCTTTGCTTTGTCTGGGTTCCTGAGGTCTTCCAGAACGGTCGGCGAAGAGGGGTCGAGGGAGAGGGCATGGCAGAGAGCGAAGAACTGGGGGCGGAGCTCGGCGGGAGTCTTGGGCGTTGTCCTGAAGATGGTTTCAGTTGAGTTGAATAGGAACATGGGTGATCGCTGAGTGAACACATACACCATAGCATTAGACTGCATGATAGCAGAGTTGAAGGGCGCCTTGACCCCTTCTGGGAGTCTGGATACGTGGTGGAGAAGCTGGTGGACAGAGTGCGCCCCTAGTACTCGTGAGTACGTCTCGTGTCTCCGCGAGAGGACCCGCCTACCTGCAGAGAGACCCGTCACTTGGATGTCGTTGGGGTCGCCTGCACTCGGACCAGATCAATTTCAGCGCGTCAGATGGTTGATGAGAGTTCTTACCTCCGAAAGCCTTGATGTTGTCGCGAACCCACAGCAGCGCGAGCCACTGGTCCTTGAAGCCGAAGTTGCCGTCTATCTTCGGTTCGTCGCAGGCGAGGAACCCGAACACTGATAGTCTGTACCCAACATTGACCCAGACTTCGGAACGCTCGGCGGAGATGTATTGGGCCTGTGATCCCAGCCCGTGCGGAGAACCGAACTGCAGGAAGCTGGAGGAGTGCTCAACGTGATGATAGGATGCACCCCGATATTTGACAGATGCTCACCCTCCATGAATGTACACCTTGACGGGGAAGCTACTCTGAGCCGGGAATGACGGTGGGGCGACTATGTTGACGAACAGCCTAGATATCGACGAGCATCACACACAGCCGCAGACGAGGAACGATAACGCATATGAGACGTACGGGTCTTCGCTGGGCTTTCCCAACCCGACTTTATCCTCGAAAGGTACGCCTGAAATCCGGCTCCGTTAGTATGATCGCTGTCCAGATCGAGATAGGGATCCTAGCTGACCAGCTGCTTGACCGTCATTCGTTGGCTGTGCGGCATCTGGAAGATCGCACATCAGATCGATCATCGACGCATGCATGCATGAAGGAATGACGTACACTTGCTCTCGAGGATGTACTCCTTTGCTTCGTACTTGAAGTTCGCGGGGAGAGGTTCGGGGTCCGTGAACCTCTTCGGTGGCAAAGCATATGGCACCTCTGTCGCGATTAGTATGTGATCGTATCGACTCCTGATTCACGATTCACTACTCGTGGAAAAGGAGTCCCCTTACCTAAGAATACCGCAGCGCCATTCGCAGCACGGCGTCCTTGGACAGGTCCGTACTGCGTCTCCGCAATTACACGGGTCTGCGAGCGCGCGAGCTCCTCCTGAAGGTGAGTGCGCGACATCGATATCGATGATGAGAGTCGGTGGACTGGCGAGACGACTTTCTTGGCGGCCCTTCGAGAGATAACCATGTGAGGTGGGAAAGGCACGGCAGCCCGACGCGGAACCTACTCATGACCTTGTGACCGGCTTCCTCAGGCTGAGTTAAAACGACTACTGTATGTTCTCCTCCGCCAGCGAGACATTTAGCACCGAAGCGTGTTCAAACGAAGTTATAACGTGGACATCGTGCAATATCACCAATGCTTCTCAGAATAAACTCAGAGTGGCATCGCAGTCGTCCATCGACGTAGTGGCGGATGGGTTCTGGTTCAACGCATGCAAGGAAGGAGAATGCTTCAGGAGCGGACGCGTGAAGACTTCGCGATTGGCGAGGCAATCCGGGGTATAAAGATGACTTCATACTTGGTCTGTGGGCTCGACAAGATGCATTCAGTCGAACACGGAGCTAGTCACGGGAGCTGGCGCACTACTAGCGGTGGAAGGTGAGATATAGATGGGACTACTTACTAGGTACGTCCAGCCGGGGCGTTGTATGTGTCTCGTCTGAGTCCTGAAATGCCCAAGCACCGTGAGTCCCAGAAGAATGGAGACTTTGTCGACTTCTGGTGCGTGCTTTTCGGCATTCGCCACCGCCAGTCTTCTGAACGGAAGACGACTGAGTCTTATAAGCGAGTCGAGAACCCAATCACGGGACATACCGATGTCCCTATCCTTCACTACGCGCCACCATACTGTACTTAGTGTCCTTCTCGAGCTGTTGGTGCAGTTAGCTTGGAGCAGGCGTTGATTAGCCCCTGTCCCGGATTCGAGTGCATCCGTCGGGTTCGTCGCGGAGGAGTATCAAATCTGTTAGCGTGCCCAAGGATGCACTTACGCGTGGTTCGACAGAAAAACGGATGCTGCGATACACCGTCCAATCAATCAATCTGTCTGTCAGCGTATCGCAGAATCCAGACGAGCGAAGGGAATGCGGGCCGTAGAGTGCATCGCTGCTGATGGGCTGCAGCAAGCGCGAGTCAGAACGGCTGAAGAGGCTCGAAGAGACCAACACAGGATCCGAAAGGTTCGGAAAGCGTACGGAGAGAGACGCGATGGTACAAGATGCCTCCGAGCCAAGCCAGGCTGAGGAGACACAGGCCATGCGCAGACTGTCGAATGCCTGTGATTCCTGCGCATTGCTGATTGCGCGTTTTTGCGCGGTGATTGCTCGTGAAAAGAAGGGCTTTGCTGTGCGTCCGTTGGGAAGATAATCCGCCTCGAACTGCGTGGAGGGTGCTGGACACCGCGATGGCGGTCGGGAGGGTCCTCCGACCCAGCGCCGACCCAAGGAACAGACACAGACGCCCATGACGGTGTTCTATTGCGGGCGTCTAGCCCCACGTGGTGAAGCAAGTGAAGATTACGGCGGAATCACATGCCAGACGCGAGGCCCTCATAAACGCGTCTCGGACAGACACTTATCGCACTCCATCCTGTCCTCTGTCCCACATCTCCATTCTCAACACTCTACGTCGCACGCCAGCAATGGCCACCCAGACTCAGGAAGCCCCCGCCGCCGCGACTCCCGAGCTCACCATCTTCCACCGCGTGGGCTCGATTCCGCTCGTCGCGGACTCGCTGAACACCATCAACACCACCCTCCTCAACAACGCATACACCCGCGCGCCATACGCGACGGCGACCGAGCTCTCGAAGAAAGCTCTCAGCTACACCGAGCCCATCCAGAAGCAACTCGCGCCGATCCTCACCAAGGCTGACGGTCTCGCGAACAAAGGCCTCGACGTCGTCGAGTCTCGCATCCCCTACCCCTTCCACGCGACGACCGAGGACGTGATCAGGGACCTCAAGGGTCGCAGTGATGCCGCGAAGGATGTCGCAACGAAGACCATCGACGAAAAGGTCAGGACGCCAGCGCTGAACATTGCACAGGGCATAGACCAGGTACGCACGCGTTGCTTCTTCCTAACTCAAATGGACACACGTGTGGGTGCTCATGACGTCGACTTTCCCCGCAGAGATTCGCACCCGTTGTCGACTACTTCGCTGGTGCCGTGAAGCAGTTCCAGCCGACCGGCGACGCCGACAAGCCCGCTGAGCTTCCCGAGGCCAAGTACCAGTACCAACGCGCGTACTACCTCTCCAAGGACCTCCGTGACCAGCTCTACACCTACTCGTCCGAGCAGATCAACCAAATCAAGACCCAGAACGTTGTTCTCCAGCGCGCATCTGCTACGGCACATTCTCTCACCGAGCTCGCGTCAACGAGCTACGGCGCGGCGCAAACTCGGGTACACACGCTGAGCGACACCATGCTTTCCGAGCTTCACAAAGTCCAGGTGCGTCGCGATCTTACGCGCGAGTGTATTCCTGTTCTCACATTCCGTCATTGTCTTATCTGCAGGCCTCGACCGCTGCGCTCCCCGGCACGTTGCAGTCCGCGTTCCAAGACGTGTCCGCCAACCTTTCGCAGACGATCAACGAGCTCTCAGGTGTTCTCCAGTCGCCTGACCCGCTCCCCGAGAAGGCGCACAAGGTTCGCGAGACTGTCCAGCAGCGTGTGCAGCCCGTCCTCGACACCGCGACGGCGCGCATCCAGGAGATCCTTGGTGCGCTGAAGGCGCGGATCTCGGAGGAGCGGCAGCCCATCACCGTCCAGAGCGCGACGACAACGAGCGGTGCCACCACCGTCCACGTCAATGGCGTGAACGGCCACGCGTGAAGTGACTCCGCGTTCGTCTGTCCCTAGCGTTCCCCTCTACTCCGTCAGATCACCCCGCTCTCCGCATCCCCATCACATGCATACCATCCCGTCTTTATGATAGATCGTGTTACTCTAGGATTCGCTGTCGCTTTCAAAACCATAGACTGTCGTTCTTTATCGTAGAGCACCTGTATTGTAGTCGTTGCGTATGTATTCTTTCCTTTTGGTTCATGTACGACGTTCGTTATCGAGTGCCATGCAGTGCGAGCAACCTCCCGCAAGATGCACGTCGTCCCCACACGAGGCATGCCGATGACGGCAAGAAAGCATAGCGCTGCATAGTAGGTGATCACGACAAGGTGTGCTGCCTTCCCTGGGAGGTAACTTGCTCGCCGTGGCAATCAGCCTCTCTGATGACCCCACCAGCTGCGTTCCTGCAAAGTATGTGCACGCCCTCAAATAGGTTCGGCCCTGGTTATCGCCACAAGATGACACTCACGAGACATGCCGTCTTCACAGGCATACCACCTTGCCGTACCTCACCTTGCCATGAGAGTTGGGTAAGGACTTAGTCAAGGTGGTTCCATTACCTGTGCATGTGCGCAGAGCTGCCCAGATAGAGCCTCACTCGGCGGATTTGGATCGGGCAGGCGTGAAAGATACGTAGAGGGATAACCGTTCTGGGGAAGCGCAGCGGAGGAGTCCGAGTCGGAGTGATTGCAGCTTGAACCCATAGTGCCGTCATTGATGAGGCCTGAGGAGTTGTACGCTCTGCGAAACCCAGCTACTCTATACTGCAGCGCATCGACATACAATGAGATGTACGTAAGGACTTACAAGCAACTTCACGACCTGATAGTAGAGCGAAGGACGCGAGACCGAGTTAACCCCGAGGAAGTCGGAGGCAGTCGAGTACGAGACGATGAGGTCATAATTGACCGGATCTTATCTTATCTCATGTGTCCGTTTACGTTTCGCTGCCAGTTGCGAGTGGCGGCTGAGTCTGGAGTCCACCGCGAAGTCCGAGCTCAGGCTGTTCTTGGCATGTAGCTCTTTCTCTTTCGCTCCCTCACCATCCTCTCTGGACGCCCGGACAGCTCACCTGAACCCAAGGCCGAGTCGCTGCACGAACTCGAAACACTGAACAGGAAAAGGAACGAGCGGGCTTGAAGAACCGACTTGAACGTGACAAAGGCCACCGTCACGGACGACGAGGATAACCATGTCGATGAGGAAGAGGCTGTCGGTGTCGAGCACCCGGAGCGAGTCGCCGCTTGTGTTTGCGACGGCGCCGAACGCGGACTCGGAGGAGTGGGTGGCGGCGTGGAAGGCGGTCCTTGCGAAGGGTACGTCGTGGTCTTTGTCCGTCTGATGCTCGGTATGACTCATGCTATCTACTGTCTGGTAGATATCATTGACTCTCCAGTTGTTGCAGTTGACGCGGAGACTAGCGTGGAGGATGCATGCGAGGTGAGTATATGTTGACTGGAATGAGGAACGGATGCTACAAAGCGCGACTCCTGTGCTCTTGAATCTCAATACTCATCGAATCGCACAGCAACTTCTTTCGAAGAACCTAGAGTGTCTAGCAATTCGGATGCCCCAGGATCGCTCTCCCAAGGCAACTCGGTTTTATGGCCTGTTTGATGTGAGTCTCTGACACGACTCATCGCTTGTGTCGTAGACTGAGCCATGTCCTCTTCCTCTTGGGCTGCATATCGCCCCTTAGTTCGCAGACGTTAACGCCTTCCTGACCCTCGCAGCGACACGTCACAAGATCGCGCCCGAGGAGCTGCGGGAGAAGCCGCGCTTGCAGGAGATCCTGAACGCTGCGCGAGACGGAAAGGTCCCTGCGTACCTTGTAAGCAGTGAGTTTTCCTCTCCCGGACCACGTGAAACTGTTGTGCCTCATGTATGCGTGTGTGCGTGATTGCTCACTGCGCACGCAGATCTGTCGGAGAAGAACCCGCTGGAGGTCCTCCCTTACGATGCGACGGTTATTTCACTTTTGACTATCTTTGCGCGAGGAACGCACAGAGGTACGCTTCTCCTTTGACCCGTCTAGGGCGTAGCTCACGACGGCGAACTTATGAATGTACCATAGTGTTGATCCAAGCACCACCAACGGATGAGGACAGCGCACCGTCGTACCTCGGACTCGTCTCGGACCGCGCCTTGCTCGCCTGGTTCACATCGCACGCACAGTACACCCCCACCCTCCTCCGCTTCCTCTCCGTGCCGCTGACCTCGCTCTCGCTCCCCTCACTCCACCTATACTCTTCCGTCGTCGCGGCGAAAGCGAGCGACAGCGTGCTTGACGCGATGCGGCTTATGAGCGAAGAGGGCGTGAGTTCGGTGGCGATCGTGGACGACGAGACGGGCGGGCTGCTGAGTGCGGTTAGCGTCACGGATGTGGGCAGAATTGTCGTTCCGGCGCAGAGTAATCAGATACTGGGCACGCCTTTGCAGCAGTTGGTAGCGCGGATCAAGGTATGCTGAAGACGCCTTAGGATAGCTGTATGCTGACACGCAGTGTGCAGGAGCCAGACGGATCCACGGACGGGGTGGACAAATTTCCAGGTATAGCATGCGGCGCTCACATTGGGGGACTTATCGTCACTGAGGCTTTCCGCCACTGCAGTATATAGTGTGACACCCAACAACACTCTGTTTTATACCATGCAGAAGCTCCTTGCCAGTGCGTGCGTTCGCTCCTCGTTTGCAGGCATTCCCAATTGAAAGCAATGTCACCCTACAGCGAACGCGCACCGCGTATTTGTCACCGAGGAGTCACCAATGTCGAGCTCGCCCTCGTTCAGCTCCACGCCGAACAACCTATGTGGGATCGTCTCCGTCGTGGATGGTATGTCACCCCCCACTTCCTTGTTTCATACCCTCGGTACTCATATCCTATCGTGCATCAGTCCTCTCGCTCTTCGCGCGCATCGCGAACATCGCGGATGTCGACCCGACACGCATGCAGCGCCACCGCCGAGCGTCGTCGACGTCCTCCTCCGAGTCGCGGTCTCCGCGCTCAGAGGAGCTCGCGCGCTCACGCTCGAACAGCCGTACGAGCCTCCAGCGGCGCGTCGGGTCCGTGGGCAGTTTTGAGGGCTTCCAGCGTCGAGGTGGGCGGACAGGGTGCCAGTGCCCGAGTATGAGTGATCGCCACGGAGGTTACTTATGAATGCGTAAGGGCCTGCGGTTGAACCGCTCTGTATGAATATTTGATCGGATCCCGTCTGTAGCTTGTATCTATGTTGTCCTCGGATTGTGTATTCTGTATTTGCTCTGCTATCGGTGCTGCTTGTGCATATCTCGGCCATGTGTTGAGCGCGAAGTCGAGACTTTGACTAGAGTGATATTATTATATGCACTAATGCATCGGGTAAGCGCTGTCAGTAAAGAGTTTGAATCCCTAGCTTCACACGAATAGGCGCCATCTCATCGTTATCCAACGACAGCCACCACCGAGCCCCCTGGAAGAAGTGTACACGGGTATGCGAATCGCATCCACGACTCTACCAGAAATGCTTTACTCATGTCGTGTCAGACTGCAATCTAACTCGATAGGGATCCCTCAATCATGACTTCCGCGCCTCAGCAGCCAGTTGACGTGCCGCCGTACCAGCTGCAGCCATTGCTGTCCGGCGTGGTGGATAGCTTGAGTCGTAGGTACAGACAGAGGTAAGTTGCAGCGTACGCCTTTGCTAACCTGCTAAATAGGGGCAGCTGGTCACCCTGTGCAGATACGATGCGCACAAGCCATCGGTATGTCCCACTACACAGCGATGGTTAAGACATCCAGACCGACACGTGTCTTGTCATAGGTTCGGAGATCTATGTCGGTTGCTCTAATGGCGAACTTCTCCGCTATGCTCTCCAAGGAAACAATGCCGATTCGGTCAGTATAACTCGCAAGGGCGCAGGTGACGTGGGCTGACCGAGGAACAGCCAGATTCCTACACACTCTTGTCTCGACAGTCGGTGCCAAATGAGAAGCCCGTCGACGAGATTGTCCTTGCGCCAAGCATATCGAGAGCGCTGATTCTCTCCGGTATGCCCTGTCACCGTGTACAGCGAACAAGTCTCTGATCTCGAGGACCAACTCCAGACCATCAGATACACTTCTACACCCTCCCCAGCCTCGACATGGTACCGCTCAACCAGATCAAACCGATCCGGAACGTCGTAACGTTTGCGGTGGACGAGATACATCTCAGGCGTCCACCGCAGTTCATGAACGACATCCCGGTCCCGGTCGAGCCGATCGAGTTCTGCGTCATCAAGCGTAGCAACATTTCTCTCTACAGCCTCCGGGAGCGGCTATTTTTCCAGAAGGTCTGTCTTCCACCCCATGCTCCGACGCGTCTACAGTCTCACCGGTCAATCTATGCATAGGAAATCCCGCTTCCCTCGGGCGGAACGTTCGCTCGGCGCACGGGAAAGTACCTCTGTGTTGCAGACAGGGAGTTCTACAACATGGTCGACCTAGCTGCAGCATCGCTTCTCCAGCTACTCCCGATCTCGCAGGCTCCTGACCCTACCGTTGTCGTCAAGCCTCTTATCGCCGTCATCAGCGAGAAGGAGTTTCTCATCCTATCGTGGACAGGCGCGACCACGCTCGGGGTCTTCATCACCGGAGAAGGCGATCCAGTCCGGGGTACGCTCGAGTGGCCAAGTCACCCAGAAGCAGTCTGTACGTGCGGGTTTCCGCAGTCTTGTTGCGAGGCACAGACGACTGATTGCTGTGGTCGACAGCGTTGGACTATCCGTACGTGACGACGCTGCTCCCCAACGGGACCATCGAGGTCCACAGCATCGAGACACAGTCTATCGTGCAAGTTGTGCCTGCGCCCCCTGACGCGCCCTCGCCGCTCGCGGGGGACAGGAAGGCGCTAATCTCTTGCCTGAACGGGTTCTTCATCCCGTCGACGCAGCGGTCGGAGAAGCTTCGTATGGTACCGCAGCGTTTGATTAGGAAGTCCGGTGGTGGTGGCGGCGGCACGAAGAGCGGGCAAGGAGACCTAGAGGCCCTACCAGATATCCCAACCCTATGAAGAGGCATCCGAATCACTGTTCACTTTCGGTCGGTACCACTCTTCGGTACTCGACCTATCGACTCCAGTAGGCAGGGTTATTTGTGATTGCCTGTCAACGTTGTGAACCATACGGATATGGGTATTTACTGTCGATGACTGGCCGTTCACAATTGGAAGGGTTAGCCATGCTCTTCGCCACATCCCGACGAGAAATCAGTTCCAGCAAAGAGCTAGAAGTTGGAAGCATCGGATGGACCCAGATGATGTGCCGGGAAAGGCCATGATGGCGCTTATGCATGTTGCCAGGAACTACGAGGAGCTACGCGCCTCTTGTTTTCGCACCGTCTGTTGTCTTCCACCATCCCGCATCCTGACAACACCATGTTCGCTTTTGTTGTTGTCTGCACTCGTCAACAGCTTGCTATCGGTCTGAGCACACTCTTGGAGACAGGCACAACGGCCATGGACGGTCTTGCCAACATCTCGTTCGGGTAACTTGAACGCCAGTCTCTGGACCGAGAGCACAAAAGCAAGCACATCCTGCAGAAGGACGCAGGCCTACATAAGGACTTGTGCCACTGAGAATGAGCTCACCAGTCTGCTGCTCCTGTGCCTGCGCTCCGTCCCGTCGACCGGGACGCCTTCAAGTTCGATCGTGTCTTGTCGATCACGATGGCGGACCCTGTGCGTCCACAGAACGGCGTCGTCCAGTCCCCCACTCCCAGATACGGATATCAAGTTCACAGGTGAGCTCCTGGGTCATTGTATCTTCTTCGAGGCGTCCAATCTTATCACGCTCCTGCCACGATGTCTCATGCTCCAGAGAAGTCACAAATCCGCTCCCCACGCCGCCTCCCTTGCCCAATGAACAAGATGGCGAACGAACACGACGACCTACTCACATTCAGATCATCCAGAACTGGTATTTCGCGACGCCACCGCCGGATGGGACCGACCCTCAGTACGATGTTCAAGTCACTCAGCCGCCCACGGAACCCCTCCCGGTGCCTCGAGCAAGAGAAGCACAGGCAGGTGCCACTCCGGGGCACGGTATCAATACCGTGCTAGCACAACGCGATGGCAACGTGCCGATCGATGATGTCCGAGACGCTCGAGTGCCCCCGGCCCAGCGTCGCGGAGGGAATGAATCTTTCGCCCAGAATGCCGCTGCTGATCCTAGAGCTAACGATGCTAATGCGGCATCGGTGCAGTCTGGCACGCGTGCGCGGCACGAATGGCGATACCACACTGAGTTCTACCCCAATCATGCATATAATCCTGCTCCATTCCCATCCGCCACAGTTCCCGCTCGCGATCCTCCATCTCCCCGACTGACTCCCCCGCCCCCTGCGCCGCTGCCGCCTGCACCAAGCGCGCCAGCAGCTCCTGTTGCGTCTGCTCCTGCCACTGCGCAAGCCACTGCTCCCGCCACCGCACCCGCTCCCCCTGCGCCCGCGCCCGCGCCTCCACAAGCACCAGCTGCGGCGACTGCGCAGATTCCGATGGTCAACATATACCAACCAACGCAATGGGGCATTGAAGACCCGACCTGGATACCAGGGCATCGCATATTTGGCTACGGCCCCTACCGGGCACACACGCCAGGAGGTACGTGTTCCACTATCTGTTCTTCCCCATGAAGTACTCTACTATCTCCCTGATCCACCTTCGATTCATATCCCCTAAATCGCCCGAGTCTGACTCTATGTTGTAGCGCCGTCAAACCGAGCGCCGCCGATCCCGTACGATCCAGACACTGAGGGTGCGCCCCGCTATTGTAAACCAGTTCGTCTGCTGCTAGGCTGCTTACGATGGATGGCGCCTTGTCTCACAGACGCGAGGGCAAGGGCGAACACGGAAGCCAATAGGCGGCGTCCCGGTTCCCGAGGGTCCCAAGCCGCGAACCAAGGTCATCAACAACACGTCCTCTGCCGACTCCCCCGCATGAAGGACAGCAAGCCGTAGCCCAGAATGCCTGGTACATTCCCCAGAACGTGCAGTACATACAGGTGCCATCTCAACCACACCAATACTGGGCGAACTGCCCGCATTGTCATATTCCCGGCGCACACACTTCCCAGTGTCCGGTATACCAACAAGCTATCGCTCGCAATCAGCAGTCTGTCTACCAACCTCCGATCCAACCAGACCGAAACCAAAACGCATCAAGGGCGACGAATCGCAGCAATGCGTCGCAAAGTGCGTCGAAGCGGCGATTGCGTCCCCACTAGCATTGCTGATATCGGCACAGATCGTGGTGCGCCTCGACCGGTCGAACGCTCTCGAAGGGCAGCTGCTCCAGAGGATGTGAGTTGTCATCATGAGTGCGTCTACGCTGCCGTCCTCATCCTCGCCGTAGTCGCCACCACCCGTCATACCCCCGGAGCCAAGTCCGCCCCGAGAGCGACGACGGCGACGCGAACTCGCGCCAGATCCTCCAGTCATCCCAGATCTTCCCAGGGAACGTCGCCGCCGTGAGGCTGCCGCGGCGCCTCCGGTCGTGCCACCTCCACCTAGAGAGCGTCGACCCCGCGACATCGTTACCAATGTTCCCGTCATACCTGAGGGTACGTACCCCGATGCCGCACCCGTTATCCCCACTCCGCCTCCGTCGAGGCCGCCCTCCTTACCCCAGTCAGCCTCAGTCCCTCCGCAGGCCGTTCCACCGCAGGCTTTCATACCTCCAGTATATCCTGCAGGGATCCCGTATCCGGGATATTATCCCGGCAGTATCGCGCAAGGTATGCCGTTCGTCCCGGGTGCAACCCCTGCGCAGAGAGGGTTCCCGGCACTGTATCCTCACTTCTACTGGGCCCCACACCCTCAGCCGCATCCAACAGTCTCTCCGGCGACGTTCTTCGATCTCGCGGCGATGCCCGCGAGCCAGCTCGATGCAGCAGCGGCACTCCGTATGAGTGGCTTCCCTCTGCCAGGCACGATGCATGAAGGCTGGCAGCCACCAGCATGGCCTCCTGCCGGACCACTCATAGGCGCACCGACGTACGTCGATCCCATGGGCAGCGTGCGTAGTGGCCAGACGCACGCGCTGTTCCCGACCCCGTACGGCTCCGCGATGGGGCTCCCTACTCCCAGTTCTGGGCACGGTGCTGCGATTCTGCAGACTTCACCCTTTGGCGCAATTCCCTTGCTCCATCCATATCTCATGCCCAACCCGGGGAACGCCGCGGAGCCCTGGCTCTTGTGGGACATTCGCCACCCACCGTCGACTGCGAGGCGGGTCGCAGCGCGCGCGGTCGTCGTGGGAGCGCAAGACAAGTTCAAGGACACTGCGACGCACCCGCCGGTCCCGCGCGTGCACATTGCGTACAGCACGAACACCGTCAACCTACTCAACTACTGGGGTCCGATTGTCATTGACAAAGGCGAGGGCGGCACGGTGTCTATTGGGGATATCATTGAAGGGCTCTACGAGTACTTCCAGCAGCCGCTCCTACAGCATGAGGCCGCCGTGATTGAGCGCGACTTCCCGGATGTGTGGCGGCAAGTAACGCAGGCGTTCAGGAAGCGGTGCCGAGATCATTACTGGATACCTGAAGTCGAATGGGCGCGGGGCATGCGCCGCGTCGATTGCCTCGGGGAGAGGCATATGTTCTGGGGCATGTGGGTCACCCACAATGCCAACGGGACGTTCCAGCTCAACTTGGGACTCGTTCCCAAGAAGCAGAACTACCTCGTACCTAGACTGGTGTCGACGCGCCGAAGGTGACGCCGATGATGGTGACACGGTCAAAACGCCATCATATATGGCGAGTTGCAACAGGCTTGCAACGCTCTTGCAGCGCCGCTTCGTAGGTTGTCGACGTTGCTCTGAACCAACGAACGTTCAATTTTACGATGCTTGATCTGAGCTTTTTCGCATTCTCCTTCTCGCATACGCTATCTAATGCTTTCACGCACATTGCGCTTGCTAACGTGCTATCTGATGCCTCTAACGCTATCGATGTACTAGTATTGTAGTGCACGCATGTACATTACGCAGTACGAATCGTCACGAAGTCAATGAAAAGTCATTCCACTCTATCCTCCCTGGATGCGAAGATATCCAAGCTGAATAATGTACGGATAGAGACGACTATGGTGGAAACGGGACGGAAGGCGAAGCGAATCCGCATCTGCGACTCGGACGGATGTAGAATGAAGTATGCGCTCCTCAGGTAGAATGTGAGAGGTCTGCAAGCTCAGGCCATACACCATGCCTGACAGTGAGTGGTAAATAGTGAGTATCGTTAGTGCCACTGCGACACCGATATCGCCACCGGCTCAGTATCCCCGCCGGATGATGTCTGCTACTGAGAACAGACCTGGATAACCATGGACGAACTGAGTGAACACCTCGCCCTCGACTTCACTTAACTCCTCCGTCATATGGCCATTGCACTGATAGGTCTTCTTGATGCGGCGCGATCAGCAGGTACTTGACGATGACACAGCCGAACTTCCGTTTTGCCTTCCTGACCAATGTTTGGAAGCCACTTGCGGCACTTGAGCGGGTGCGACTGGCCGCGACTTGCACGATCCATAGAGTGGCAAGCGCAGGAGTTCCCTGCACGAAGTAAGCGTCGAAGACAGCGTCGTCGGGTGCGATGAAGACATAGTATCGGCCTGGTATTACATCCAACTCGGTTGCATCCAGGTAGGTCCTGAAGGCCATCGACGTCGGGATGTCGGGGTGTCTACCGGGCAGAAGAAGCGAAGGCTTCTCCGTGCTGGGGACTCCAACCTCAACGATCTGTCCCAACCGGTCCTCATCGACTACCAGAGTGTGGCCAGGTGACGAGCTTGAAACTTGAAGAGACGTCGGGACTCCTCGCTCGAGGCGGTGGTGGGGGACATGCGCGCATAACCTTTGAAGCGGGAGACGTCCTCCAAAGCATCACTAGACAGCAGCTTGAACACCAGGCCCTCGAATAGGATACCGGCGAGTACCGTGGTGCGAGTCCCAACGCCGTCTTGCAAAGAGACTTGTCTGACGTCCTCTAGTACGAGCTCCTGGTACCTGGCCCTTACTAGCTCCATGTCTGACGCTGTCTTGAAAGTGAGGACGACAGAATCCCGCCGCAGTGCTTGGGGATCCAGGTCGCCAGCCCTTCCCATTAGGAACACTGCGTCAGAGGCCCTGGATGGCATCACGCGGGCAAGCTCTAGGAAACTCTTCATGCTGAGCGACCGGACAACTGCATGAATGCCTTCACGGAAGCGTTCCGGATCGTGCAGCATCGCTGCAACATCGCGCGGACACGGACCTGCTTCCGTCCGGATCTTCTGCACCTCGGCGAGGGTAAATGCGCGGCCTCCGGCCGCGGACATCATGCCGGGAGTTGACATTGTATGGGACCGTCAGTATCGCGAACAGGTAAGCGTGAAATGATACTCACATCACCAGGAGCTCCGTGTCTGCCCACGAGTTCATCATGTACACTCGGGCACCGCGCTGGTCGACGAGGGGTTCCACCACCGATGGGCGCGGGGAGGCGCAACACACGAAGAAGAGGGATGGGCTGAGGATTCTCGGGGGAACCTGCCACTGTCTCGCATGGGGAGATTCGATAAGGGACCAGATGCGCGCGCCAGGGGTAGAACCGGCTACGTGAGCGAAATCAGTCCGAGAGTTGACCTCATCAGACAGACACGTTCGGACACCATCTGCGTCGAAGTAGTATGCCTTGCGTAATTCGCGAAGAAGACCACCGCCTGCTCCTTCGCCATGCATTGAAGCAACACGTATAGAGCGAAGTACGATTTTCCTAGCATACAACGATGTATCAGAGCGTCCATCTTGCCTGGGAAGTGTAAGAAGACGCACCAATGCCACGCTGGCCGGCGAGAACGACACCAGGAATAACAACGGGTGCCGCCTCGTGAGCATTGCATAGACGAGCGTACAACAACCTTCACTCCGATCGCACGTAGAGCTGGCCCTTTGTTTGATACAGGACATCAAGTTGAACCAGGACGTTGCTCTGCGTGACAGTGGATGGAATCATCCTCGGACAAGAGACGCCTTCTTCCAGCGTCGCCCCACCAGTCATTCTTGAAGGCGATCCAGAACTTGTCTGCACATTGCGCCCAATCAGAGACCTACAGACACGGCTGTTAGGGGTAGAGGCAGGCCATTGGGTGTCGTAGTACGTGCATTGAATATCCGAGCTTTCTTCTTGACGTGCTCATCCTCATGTTCTGCGTCGGAGGAGAAGGCTAGCATCGCAGAGAAAGGGAGCGGGAGGGAAGGATGCAAACAGAGCCCGCATGAGTACTCGGATAAGTATACCCCTGAGTAGGATGAACCAGTGGTTAATGAAGTCGATAAGAGTCGATAAAGAAGGTGTCAATGGGCGCCTACCCGTGTGAAGCCGGCAATTCAAACAGCACTTACCGCGCTTACGTCGTAACAGACCACGACGTCCTCGCCGTCCTCGCCGTGCGCGTCCTTGTCCTCGCTGTCCGCATCCCCAACTCGCTGATATAATGCACTTGTAATGGCGACTCTACAATATCCCAACTTCCCGAGGGCGAATGTGCTGGTCCTCGGTTCGAATGCCGTGCAAGCACTTCTACCCTCCACGCTCATCTCTCAGGCGGACGCTTTATTACTCGCGCATAGGCTCGAAGATGCGGCAGACCTTGCGGAGCAACAGCGGAAGAAGTTACAGTCTCTACTGACAGTGGAGAGGCATGAGGTGAGCGCGTCTGACCAGCTTGTACCTGCACTCTACTCAAGACAAGCATAGCTCGACGAGTTGCGCTACGTGAACCAACGGTTGGGCTTCCAATGCTTCACCGAGACCCTCTTCGAAGATGCGGGAAATCGCCTGTACGAAGGCGAACTCGATCCTCGAGTCCTCGTCAGTTATTACCCGGAGCTGCGTGGTAACCTCTTCAGCGACGCAGACACCGTTGATATTATGGCTGGCGTCGCAGAGCACATGCCGCAGGAGGACTCCGTGGACGACATCAGTGAGTGTCCCATTGTCTCGCGCCTTGACTTCGGATAGTGTTTGTGCCATAAACTTCGCTCTTTACCGCCGCCGCAACGCCCTCCTCCGCACCGCGCACTGTCATGGTCGTCGCGTCCGTCTCTCCATTCTGCTGGCCCCCCACCCATTCACCCCCTATTGACTTCTCCTTCTCTCCATCTCGGCCCATGGTCCCGCCGCCTGCCATCTCCCGTCGGGACTGATGTAGTTGCGCAAAACCTAGTCAGGAACTACTCCCCGCACCTCTCCCCGAATACGCGCGAGGCCCCACCCGCGGTTGAGCTGCGCAACATCCTCAGTATGACCGCGCGCGACATGCTCGAATCCTACCTGCGCAAGTGGAGGCGGAAACTCGCGGTAGAGGCAGCGACGCCGCATGTGGAGGCCATGCGTATGGTGCGTTCTCTCTTCTGCGCCTGCGCTTTCGCGCTAGACGCTGACAATGCCGTAGGTCGTCGACACCGTCCTGGCCAAGCTTCATGTCGCATCTGGGAAGCTGCCCGATCTGTCCGCTCTGATTGACCAGCCCAATTCGGTGGTTGTTCCTGAACTCGAGCCTGTCCTCGTGGACTCGCGACATATAGGCGTGCTCTGCAAGCTCTACCAACGGCACGGTGACGATGAGAAGCTGCTGCATGCATGGTCTAAACTTGCAGATGGAGAGTGGCAGGACCCTGAAGTCCACGACCCGCTCACTCGAATATATGACTTGCTGAGCGATCGGAAAGACCGAACATCAATTCAGCGATGGACTGCATGGTTGGTCAAGAAAGATTCTGAACGCGCACTGAAGGTTAGTCCACCAGAGATTGATCTGGCTGTCTGGGGTTGACCACCGGGCGCAGCTGTTGCTATCTACTCTGCCTTCGAAACGGAGAGCGGAAGACGACCGATTACTTCTCCAGCAAATTCGTGAGGCGAGCCCGGCAGCGGGTGAACAGCTATTGGAGCACCTAGTCGTCCAACGACGAAGTCAGGCACGTAAGCGATGCGTGACGGTGTTCTCATTCTGACTTACACGCAACACAGGACCCGGAGCTGCACACCCAACTAGCGTTCGCATATATCGACCAGCTATCATCATACCTTGCGGACGAGTCAATATCCAAGCTATGGCGAGCGAAAGGTGAGTGCGCCTGACCTCTCTCCGTTTGGTCAACACTGCTCACATTCGCTCCAGCTTCATCTTACTTCTCCAGTCGCTCCGATACATCATACATCTACTACTTCGCCTCAACAACGCCGGACTCGGAGTCTAAACGCGTACGACTGAAGACATTGCTATTCCTTCAGGGTTCGACGATGTACGATCCCGACGCCGTACGCACGCGCCTCTCCCCACATGCCAAGGTCCTCAGACTGGAGTCCGCCATCCTCGAGGGCAAGGTATGCAGCACGCTGATATCTTCGGGATGTACTGTAATCTCAAAGGCATATTCCCCGTTCACAGCTTGGTAATCACCGCTCTGCACTTTCCATTCTCGTACATGACATGAACGACGCTACCTCCGCCGAGGCGTACTGCACGCTTGGAGGTGAAGTCGTCCCCGCGAAGACGGCGCAGCAAATTGGGGAGCGTTCGGGCCTCCAGCCATGGGCTGCGCTCGTCACGCCTCTCGCTGCCCCAGGCAAGTCCATCAAGACAGGTCCGACACCAATGAAGAGGCAGAAGACAGTTGACGACGAGGTCAAGAAGGACCTGGTCATGATCCTGCTAGAGGTGTACATGAGCGGAGGGTATGTCCGCTGCCTATACTCTATTGACTAAGGCTGAGCAGCCTCCATCTTGCAGGAAAGCAACAGCAGATCGTACGGCTCAGCTTCTCAACTCGCAAGCCATGAATCTAGACGTGGTAGAAGTATGTGACTATTGTCGAGGTCCTGGACGCCCATGACAGCGCGGAGGCTGATAGTCATTCTCCAGGTCATCTCCATGATCCCGCCCGAATGGCCGCTACGCGTACTCTCCACTTTTGTCACCCGCTCGCTCCGGCGGTCGCTGCACGCGCACCACGAGGGCCAGATCGTGAAGGCGATCAGCGCAGGACAGAACCTCGCCGTCGCCGAGCAGACGTGGTCTGTCATTCGCGAACAGGGCGCGATCGTCGAGGAGCCGCTCGACGACGAAGGCGAAGGCGAGAAGCTGGGTCTTGAGCTTGGGGAGCGCGTGCAGAGCGAGCCGGCGTCGTTCAACGAGAAGGTTAACCCTGCACCATGTGCACTTCGCGGACGCTGGAGGGGACGAGGAGGACGATGGCAGTGTGGTAGACATTACCGTTGGTTCGCATCCTGCCGAGGGGCTCGGTGCTGGGACCTGATACTGATTCTAGGATATGGTCATGCGAGGATGAGGTTCTGCCAGTTGGATGGTACTGTAATTATACTGCACGATACACTTCTTGTACACTGCTGTCCCGGGTGAACGGAGGATGTCCGCGCACCTCAACTATACTACATTTAATATGACTAACCTAGCGTCCTACCGCTATCGCCCTGCTGCGCCTCTGGGGGCTTCTGTGCGACCGCCTCAGTAGCCCGGCTGAATGATCTCTTCTACAGAGAAGCAGGGGTAGTTGCCGACGAACTGGACGAGCACCTCGCCCTCCACCTCACCCAACTCCTTCGCCATATTCCACTGCACTGACATCCTGTCATCCAGAGACGGCGCGATCAGCAGATACTTCACATCGACCTGTGCAAAGCGCCGTTTCGCCCTCTTGACTATCTCTTTGACGGCCACGAAACCAGCGACAGCGCCCGCAGGAGCGCGATGTACCGCAACTTGCACGATCCAGAGAGTGGCGGATTGACTGTTGGGGGTCAGGAGTAGCGTCGAAGAGAGTATGGTTGGGTGCCGTGGGCATGAAGCAGAGCCCGGGCGTAACGTCGATCTCCGAGGCATGACGATACCTGACGAGGGGCATCTCGGAATGTCGGGGACACTGCCAATGGAAGATTCGTGGAAGGAAGGCTCGAGCAAGCTCAGGGTGTCCCCTTCAACAAGCTGGACCGCCCGGTGCTCCGTGATTTTCAGAGTGCTGCTGGAGTTACGAGCACGCCGGTATTCGAAGCAATGCGGAACCGCGCTCAGAGCGCAGGCAGGCGACATGCGGGCATACTCCACGAAGCAACCAAAATCGGCCCTGCCGCGGTAGAGAACCGTGAGAGCCAGGCTCTCGAATACGATGCCAGCGAGTACCGTGCATCGACCGCAAGCTAGATGATGTTGCAGTGCGTCCTCGAGCTCGAGCAGCTTGTATCTGGCCCTTATCCCATCTAACACTGATGCTGTCTTGAACGTGGTGACAAAGCTATCGCTCAGCAGCACAGCAGGGTCGATAGCATTAGCCCTCTGCACTAGGAGGAGTCTGTCCGAGGCAATGGATGGTGACGTCGACGCATCCTGGACAAGCTTGATGATGTTGTCCATGCTGAGCGATTCGATGGCGTCCTGAACGTCTTCTTCAACCTTCTCCGAGTCCACGAGTGCTGACGCGATGTCGCGCGGACATGGGCCGTACTGTGAACGAAGTTTCTGCACCCTTTCGAGGTCGACTGGGCGGCCGGCTGTCGGCATTATGTCGGGAATCATCGATCTAGGGAGACGTCAGCGTCGCTCAATGGCAACCATGAACGAATAGTCACATGATGAGGAGCTCCTCCACCTCCCACGGGTTCATGATCCATCGTCTCGCACCGTGATTGATGAAGTATTTGAACCTGGACTGATCCTTTGAGGCGAAGAGCACGTAGAAGAGAGGTAGTAGGCAGTGGTTCGCCGGGGATATAGGTTCCTTCGCCAAGGGGGAGTCAACGAGAGCCCAGACGCGCGCCTCAGGGGTAGCCTTGCGGTCAGAGAGGATGTGAGAGAATTCCCTCGCAAACCGGACATTTGCGATGGCAGAGGTGCGGACGCCATCTTTGTCGAAGTAGAGTGCCTTCCCCGTCCTCGAGAAGAACATAACGGCCCGCCAAGCACCGGAGCAGAACGTATACAGCAAAATAGGCCTTGCCTAACATATAAGCACCAAGTGTCAGAGTGTGGCCTCGCTGGGGATGTGTGAAGAAGCGCACCAATACCCGTCTGCCCGGTGAGAACGACACCGGGAATGGCCCGTGGCGTTGCTGCTTTGCGAGCGTTGGAGAGGCGAGAAAACATGATCTTGTACTCTTTGCGCACGTAGAGCTTGCCCTTGGTCTCGGTGAGGAGGCCGAAGTGATCCAGAACCTCGATCTGCTCTACAGTAATGAAGTCGTCCTCGGACAGGAGACGGCCACGTCCAGCATCGCCCCACCAATCTTTCATGAACGCGACGAAGCAGGCTTCAGTGCACAGCGTCCAGTCCGTGACCTATCTACTCGGCTAGCGTTCAGGGGTAAGGATGGTAGGCAACTGACTGCCGTACGTACCGCAGTGATACTGGGTCGAGCCTTCTTGTTGACGTGCGCATACTCAGGCTGTACATCGGAGGATGATGGTGGTGTGTGTGCGGACATCACTGAAGGAAGGGACTGGTGGTATGAGGCAAAATGACAAAGTCAGTGAGACGTTAGGAGCGCGAGGAGAAATGGGCGCCTACAGCGGCAATTCTCATACTGGCAGTAACTCCACAACAAGTATCGGAACCGCTGCAAATGATCTCTATTTAGCCAGTTGGATGGTACTGTAAATGTACTATGCGATACATTCCTTGTACAATGCTCCTGTCCGGGTTGAACGGACGTCCGCGCACCTCACTATGCTACAACACGAAATTTAGTGTCAGTGTCCCATCGCCGGCGAGCGGTCCCGTACTCCTACCGCCCTACTGCACATCCTGGGGCTTCTGCGCGACCGCCTCAGCAGCACGCAACGCTTGCTCGAAGCCGCGCAGCAACGCCTCCCTGTCCTCCATGCCCACGCTCACGCGCACCAAGCCCTCCTCCACGCCCCACTTCGCAGCCCAGTCGAGCTCCGCGTAGTGCGCGAGGATGGTGTACGGCGATGCCAGCGTGAAGTTCGTGCCCAGACTCGGGCCCTTCATGCACGGCAAGGTATCGAAGAACACCTTGGACGCCTCGAGGCTCGTGAACGTCACCGAGAACAGCCCGCCATAGCCCCCGGCGAACTGCCCGTCGGGCCCGCGCACGCGGCACTTATCATAGTTGTGCGGCGTGATCCACTTGGGGTAGTACACGGTCTTGACGACGGCGTTGGCGGGCGGGGACGGGGCTGCGAGGGAGCGCGCGTGGAGGAGCTCGCAGACGGCGAGCGTGTTGTCGTCGATGACGGCGATGCGCCGGCGGAAGTCGCGCGAGTTGCGCTCCATGTAGATCGCGTCCTCGTCAAAGTAGACGTCTTCGAATTTTGCAGCCATGTATGCTTTGAGCTCGGCGTAGTGCCGTCCTTGCGGGTTCAACACGAGGCTGACAGGGGAATCGGTAAGCTCGGTTTGAGAGGTGGAGTGGAAGGTACGCACCTGCCACCCATGACATTGGCGTCGCCGCTAAAGACCTTGCTGAGACTGCTCACGACGATGTCCGCATACGGCAAGACCTCGACGTTGGCGAAGTTCCCGATGGTCTCGTCGACCATGAGAAGGAAATCGTACTTGTCCGCAAGCTTGCGCAGCCTCGGCAGGTCCGCCGACCGCAAGAGCGGGTTGGACGGAAACTCCGTGAGGAGCATAAGCACCGGCCGTCCAGACGACTGCTGTGACTCCCGTTCCAGTAGCTTTTCGAGCTCGTCGATATCGTCATCCAGCCCGTGGCCAAAGTGGTAACAGCCAGGCCCCCACTTCTCGAGACACTTCAGCGAGTCTGTGTATGGGAACCTAGAAGGTCAGCTGAGGATGCGATCTTCGAAACAGTACGTGAAAAATAGCTACCCGAAGCAAACACTCTTCGCCGGAGGGAGAGCCCCAAGAGCCAGTTGGTGTCCGCTCCATATCGCAGCCATGCCGGTAGGGTATAGGTACACGTCATCTTCCGTTACGCCTTCGACACCACGCGTGCTGGGCCCGAGCTCCGCCTCGTGCCCGCCGGCGGTGGACCAATCCTTGGGAGTGTCCCGGACAAGGACGCCAGCTATACGGCGGCGCATAGCACGCTTCGCCGCGGCTGCCGACTCGAGAGGCAAGTTGCGACCGTAGCGCTCCTCGACGTAGTTGAAGTGGTCTTTGCTCAAGGGCTCCGCAGACGACTCCGTTATGCTTTGACCAAAGCGAGCTTGTAGGACAGAAGGTGAGGCGGGAGGCGACTTGCCAAGGCTCTTCGCAGAGTAGTGCCGGTTCCCGGGCTTCACAGGCGGGCGACCGGGTGCAGGAACAGGTGTCTTGGGGCTTCCGGGGCTTCCGGTGTCTTCTCCGAGCAGAGATAGACACCGCTCAGCGAGACGTGAGGAGATACATATACCGGTGTGTTGCCAGAACTGCTTCGCGAGAGGGAACGAATCCTTGGGGAACAGGACGATATGGAGCTCCGCACAAGAGGTCGAGGTGTCGTCCTGCTCTGGGCAGATTGTGAACTGCACGAGGCGGACGGGAACTGGCGATCCGGCCTTCGTCGAGCGGTCGATCATAAATGCACGACATTGCTCTGCGATCTTCCGCGTAGGGCAGAGGAGACACCGTTCGTCTTGCACGCCGAATTTCTGTTCACATATCCGCGCAAGCTGGAACAAATGACCGTGAGCATGTTGACGACATAGTCAGTCAGGATGGAAGATGGACAAAAGTTTAATGACGTCTGAGCTACCGGGAAGTCTATTCGGTAGAGAATCCGCCGCACAAATGACGCGGCTCTGCGAACGATCACGCGAGGGTCGAAATCGTCAGGGCGACTCTCTGGCGGTCCGTGACAAGGCGGAGGATAGACCAACTGACGGACGCCCCGCTGACTTGACTTGTGCCGGGGCCAACGGTTGGCAGGCTTCTGCATTCTCGCGATGTGCCGCGCCGTACACCAACCGTACCGCAAGCGAAGGGGGTGTGGACACCCGCAGTGAGATCAAGAGATCCGAACTCTCGAGATCCATGGACGATTGCCTTGCATCAAATTGCAGCGCGACTCCAGCCAGCCCAGGTCACTGTTGCATCGCCAGATGCAGCATGGCAGGTACCATTCCGTCACCTCATGGCCGCGCCCTACTCTGCGCAAGGCAGAAGATCGTGACGTCGTGCGTGACCCATCCAACCGAGCTCATGAAACTCAGTTGCCCGTGGATTTGATAGTTTGCCAGTGATAGGGCTCGTTCTGACTGAGAAGGTTACATGGCATGACAACGTACCTTTTGAATGCTCAAGTGGAGGAAAAACCGCGGGTAACCAGAGACCATGACATCGGAAATCCGCTTCGCTCCCTCCTCGTAGTCCACGTTGTCCCTCCAGGTCGGGAGAGAGACCGAGATGGCATGTGCCGTGAAAGGTGGCACGGGTGAGCCCAATGTATCCTGCTGATCATTCTGAGTCATTGTCGCCGTGAGACTCATCGTGGGGTACAGGGAGGTCCAAGGACGGGGCAGGAGAAGGAAGGGGAGCGTACGCGAGTGACCTCGCTTTTATGGTCGTGGTAGAGGACAAGTTTTGTGCGGCCGCCGACTGCATGGTCACGGTGTGGAGGAGCGAGTCAAATCCAGCGATCTTATCTCTAACTCCACACTGTGGGAAGTAAACGCAATGAAAATCAACGTACCAGACAATGGTTATACAGCGCGTACACCACGGAAATCCGGCGTTGAGTGCACGTATATTGAGCGTACGGAGCGAGGAAAGTCAATGTTCCAAACATTGAATTCGGCCATTTTACATTGATTTTTGGTGTCGATAACACTGGCGCCACATTGATAATCAGCGTTCAGTCCTGCATTTTGAACATCAATTTAGCATGTTCGTCGCATCGAGCATCCCTGTTCTCTGCATTGAGAATGTCTGTTCTATACATTGATTATGAGCGTTCTATACGTTGCAATTCAGTGTCCAGTATCATGATAACAGCTGTTCCAAACAGTGAACATCAGCGTACACGACGATGGCTTACGGCCATATATCTCGACGCCTTTGGGGTCGCACTACAGCCAGGCATCGAGAATAATAGCGCATATATTCGCACAGACCGCATACATGCACTGCAACAACTACAACTCCCAGCTCCTCAGACAAGAAGCAAGATGACATACGATTTGCGAAGATCTCGGCTCACTCTACACCCGGCTACCTTCCCAACCTCATGATGAGGATGCGTCCATGATCAGGGGAGCAGCACTCTGGACTTTGAGTCAGACCTACGCGGCTGATGACGCATAGATAAGACTTACTGGTGAGCCTCATGTCGGCCTCGCGCATTCGATCGTCCATGGCAGACTGGACATTGTCGCGTTAGTGTACCGCTCCGGACGTCTGGGGGAGAGCACTCACCATCACAGTGAGTTGGGACCCAAACACCATGAGCAAGCTTCCAAGACCGTAGCAAGGTTACTCACTGAGATCATGCTGATCGTGCTCTAACACATAGTTCTTAAGTACCCCATGCAGCAGTTCGTTGTTGTTTACTGCAAGACGAGAATGAGCCCAGGAGGTGAGAGGGCGGAGGGTGGAGTCGGGCGGGAAGCGAGCCATGGTCAGTAGGAGTTTGAGAGGCGTTGTGCAGCAGAACCGTGACGTACCGGGGTCGCCGGCGCACGCTCATCCAGGATCGTGAACAGGCGCAGGTAGAACTGCTTGACTGGTAAGCTGGATCGCATAATCGGAGAGGATCGGAGCATACCTGAATGCCAGATCGCCGCTGTCAGGGCCTCAGCGACCGCCGACCTGCCTATATGCGCATAGATCTTCCACCTGCGCGCACTCAACGTCCATCTGATCACGTACCTGCGTCGCCGTCGGACCGCCACACTGCTGCCTGATCAGCCGGATCCCAAGATCAACGGCGATGAGGGCGTACCTCGGTGCCAGATCTCGAGGGCCACCAAAATCCGACATCCCTATTCACATCAACTTTCAGAGCTGAATTCAGGACCAATCGACTGCTTCCCTGGCATCGACTGCTTACCTGGGTTGCCCTCTGCGGAACACTCGCGAACCCATCGCCGTCGCGCGTACGAGACCTTCGGCACTCCTATCTGGACACCATCGATGCTCAACAACGAGCTCTTGTAAGTTTGGATTGACGTACCCGGGGTACCCTGGTCGACTATTCCAGCAGCGATTCACCAGAATGAGGGAGAGGTGAGGAAGGAGCAGAAAACGGGGCGGCGGGTGGAGAGGGAATGGGGGAGGAAGGGAGAAGAGCACGCCCTGAGCACGCCCGTGCGCGCGCGCGACTGCCCGCTTCGAGCGGAGCTCCAATGTAGCTCGGTGCCATCGGGCGGCCCTTCAAAACGGCGTGACAATAGCCGCCCAGAATGCGTGCTTGCACCCTTCTCATATTGGATAAGCAGTTGAGTTGC
>JABYQS010000197.1:0-60160 GCA_022592435.1 Cerioporus squamosus | reverse complement strand
ATCCTTCATCTGCTCCTCAAAAGTCTTCGGATCCCACCCATCTCGCAGCTTGAACTCAAAGTTCTTCATCAGCGCAACTATCACCGTGCGCATCTCCAGCATCGCTAGGCCCTTTCCCGGGCAGTTCATAGGACCGACAGAGAACGGCGTGAACGCCGCATCGTTGTGGACGAAGTCTGGGCGTTCTCTGCCTCTCTTGGCCGGACCATTTGCCGCAGGCGGGAGCCGCGCAGCTTCATAGCGCAGTTGGCCAGAGGCGATGAGCCAGCGCTCGGGCCAGAAGACGTCGGGGAAGGTGAAGTTGCGGTGATCGCGCTGGAGGACCCACGGCGGAAGGTAAACCACTGTACCTGGAGGAAGGACGCTGTAACAGACCGTCGTCAGCTATGCTCTTCATTGAGTTCCATAGAAGGACGTACATAAAGCCGACCACCACCGGGGCTGCAGTGTGCTGAACTTGCCGTTGGGATCCTAGTGGAACGGGTGGAAAGAGCCGCAGAGCTTCATTACTGTAGACGTGGTCAGACTCCCGTTCGAACGAGGGACCGGCTTGCTCACATCACAGCTTGGAGGTAGTGCATGTCCCGATGATGCTTCGTCTCCAAGGCTGACTCGCCGGGCGGGTAGAACTTATCGATCTCCTCTTGCAGCTTCGCATACGCCACCGGATGCGTCAGCAGGCAGTAGAATACGCTTGTCATCGTCATCGAGGCGGTATCCGATCCGGCAACGACTGCTAGGATCCCGTCCTCTGCGAGTTCGCGGATTGTCGGAGGATTCTTCTCCGGGAGATCCTCGTTGCACTACAACATGAGTTAGTTGTCATAACTCGGATACGAAAAGCACCTGAGTACTTGCCAAGTAGTGGTACAAGTCCCGCGTGATTGACCCTCTCTCCAGACGCTCCTTAGCCATCCTTCTGCCGTTGTCCTGCATCACCCGCATGGGCCCAGTCACACTAGGAATCTTGCCCAGGTAAATGCCCAGCCAAGGGAGGGTGTGCAGTACCGTGCACACGCTGGGACATGCATGAGCGCAAGAGCCAGAGTAGTCACACGCTCTTACACCATGCCTTCCTCGATAATCGACCAGATGTTGTTCTTGTCGCCATCCTTGAGCAGCTCTGACCCACCGCCGAACCTACAGAACCATCCGTGAGTCCGGGTGCTCTAGTAACAGGACGGGAAAGTCTTACGCCATGTCCGACATGAAGTCGTACCTGTCCCGTGAATTGCGTCAGTTGAGCCCAGCACCATCTGAATCAAGAGGCAACCTACCCGAAGTACTTCAGCCACAGTCCTAGGTCCGCCGACCCGGATTGGTCGCTGAGCCGCTGTACGAGAAGCTGGGCTCTCTCAGCGACGAGAGGCTCGTATTCCTTCAAAGCGCTCTGTTTCAGACCACGGTTCCAGGGACGTCGGCGCTGCAGATGCAGCGGTATGTCTATAGTGCCGACCAGACCCACATGCACGTCTGACATCGCGCCTCCGGTGTGGTCTGCATTCATACGTCAAGAACGCCATAGCCTTCGAGGGGTACGACAAGACGAACTTGGACCCTTCGGAAGACCGGATGCACCCAACAGTGGTTCAACAAATGATGTATCAGCGATGGACAGCTCGTTGGGTCCTGTGAACCCTTCAGCGACTTGAGAGGAGCGCACGCAAGGACACAACGCACCAGTCCGGACGACGTCTCCGTACTTCCTGTGCATATCTGCGAACATTCTATGACGGTTTCCCTTCGTCGCAACGGCCGCAGGCCCGATCATGGAGACCCTGCGCCATAGTGGGCCGGGGTAACGTGCGAGTGGATGGAGCGGGGACAGCCGGTAGACGACGACGCAAGTGGCGAGCGCAGCCAAGTACGACAGCAGAGCGTTCACGAATGTCGTGAGGAGTGCGTTGTGCGGCTGAGAGCGGGCGACATGTGCCGCAACGAGCGCCGGAGGACCAAACAGTAAGCTTAGGTGGACGGCGATGCGATATGTCTCGCGTAGACGGAAGACCTGGTGTGCGCCCTGAAGAGATAGAAGATCAGCGCCATCGCGGGAAACATCGAGGAGAACGTACGATGGCAAGGGGAATGGTCAACGCGGAGACTTCACGTAGAGACATGAGTGCGTACGCGTACCATCCTCCTGCCGATGGCCGTCGGGGTATATAAGGGACTCGAAGCATGTCCATTCTTGTGGCGAAAAGGGTTTGAGGACGCCGTCATGTTCCATCCCCCTGGCCGTGTATGTGAGACATCCTGGGCTCGGTGTGTGCCGCTCGGACCAAGATTGGCTAACTGGTAACGCGCAGCCCGATGGGCTCGGAACAACTCTGAGGCACTTGAACGGCGCGATCCCACACGGAGGTTACTAGCTAACCCATCAAGTGCGGGTGGTCGGAACATGCTGGCGACGCCGGCCTCGTGGGAGTGCAATTGGTGAACGTACGCATATGTTGGAGCTTACAGAGAAATCGTGGTCAGTGTGCTGAGGTGTGCTGTCGTAGTCTATGTAAGCCCCCGCCAAGACATCCATCAATCTCGCAAAAGCACTTACAACTCTTGTCACAGTCACCCATACAGTTAAACGTCCTAAAGGTCCCGACCGTAGCGTGGCCCTGAGGGCAAGACTGGGACAGATTATGTCGATGCTTCCGGCGCTGTGCTTCTAAGTTGTTTGTACCGCGGCACTCCTGTAGCTTGCATATCAATGACTATTGGCACCGCATCAGGTTTCAGGACAATGATTACGCACTCTGAATCAGTCGAGACTAGTGGCAGTGCCCTTAGACTTGACAATCTTGCGGTGACGATCTGGTATGTAGCAGTGTGTAGCCTGTGGTAACAGAGACGTAAGTATGTGGCCGTGAAGAACTTACGTGCGACTCGACACGACTAGGGACACTCTCTGGCGAAGAGTCCGGCGGAGGCACAACAGTGTTATTTATCGCGGTCCGGTCACAGTGTGTCTCAGTGATCTCCACTGACATGGATTTCGTCCACCGCCCTCGACCGGCGACAAGATGCTATGGCAAGTCCCTTGTCGTGGGTCTCCGTACGCCACGATGGGCCACAGCAGGTAGTCGGTGCTCAGCCTCTTTCCACCATGTCTGCCAGCCCACCACACGAACCGGGATCGGCAGCCATCCCATGATCACCGAGCCACAATCCTGACATTCTGCTCGCATGAGTGTTGACAGGACACTGCGGCAGCAATCGAAGATGCGTAACTCACCATACCTAAGGCTTGAGCTCTGTGAAATTCTGTTCTGCTGTGCAGACCGCTATGTTGCTCGTATCCTCCGCATTCTCCGTTCGGAGTGTCTGGTGCTATATCGATGCCACGCATGCTAGCAGGGCATGCTGCGCCCAACGTGGGTCGCCACATTGCTGGCAAACTTGTTTTGGGGTGAGATTTCGGTCTTCAGGGCGAACACGCACCATCGGCGCAAGGGTGCAAACCGCACTTATGCCCTAAACTCCGCTGACCTGCATTCGTCCTTCGCTGCTTGTTGGATTCATGTCGATTGCGTGGGTGGTTATTACGTAGATCGGGAGAAGAAAAGGAGATAACAAGCCAGTAACAAGCGGTTTTGAACCCCGGAAGACAGGGCAACTTCCTTATACGATCTTATCTCATCATGGTGAACGGAAGCGCCGGTGGCATGGGCCGGGGTGGCCTCGCTTCTGTCCCTGAACTCGTTTGAACAAGAACCCCACGCCCCGCTTGCACGTTCTTTGTCTTCACCACCATCTGCCCTGGCAACAACCACCATGACCGCCCAGGACGACACGCACGATACAAACGACCCGCAGCCGACGACAGGCCCTAATCACGTCCAGGAAACCGACGCTGAACCACAGATATCGACGCCGCCAGGCGAGCTCAGTGGTGAGACCTCTATCCCCGCCGGAGTGCGCGAAGAAGTGAGAGTAACACTGGTTTAGATGGAAAGACGTCGAGGAAGCGAGAGAGGGAGGTGTCTCTCGAGCCTGCTACCCCGCAGGCCGCCTCACAGGTGCGTTCGTCGATCGACCCATTTAGCCTTTCCACCTCGCCACATGCATCCGTACCCCTTGATCCTGTAATGCGTATGTCTGTCACCCCGCATGCATCCCGGCATCCAATCACCAGTAAGAGAAGGTTATCCTTTCCCGTCGCTCATGCCGGACAGGCGGATGGCTCTGTCTGGCCGGAGTGGTTCGGTCGGAAGGTCGGTTGCCGGAAGAGTGTGAGGTGCGGTGCTATTCAAGCCATGCCAGCCACGAATTCTACCCCATACCACTGCCGGTGAAAGGACTGTATTCCTTCGCGTCGCTCAGGCCGAGCAGGCGGATAGTTGTTTGGCCTGAGTGGTACGGTTGGGCTGCCAGTGGCTGAAGATTGCGATGGCCCACAAGGTGGACCGGCATCGTTGAGGGACAGCAGACACTCAGGATGGGAACGTGTTCGAGCGTTGCATTGCCATGTAGCGCGATCGAACCTGCGGATACGGGTTACGACCCATCCTCACAATGAGATCACCGTATCACTTACCATGCGCTGACGGGGTTAGGATCCGCGCCCTTTCTGCCGGTGGTGCAGACGGCAGTTCGAAGATGTCATCATACCCGACGCACAGTGACTTTGAGTGGTGAGGCTGCATTGGATCGCGCGCAAACACGACCAAATGAATCGAGCATATATACGGGCGTCGGCTTTCACGTCCAATTCCCTCCTTCCTTGCCTCCCGCCATTCGGACAGTATGCTGACACCCCGCACCAGGAGACCGACCCCGAGCGAAAGGAGAGGCGCACTCCTGCAAAGAAGAACCGTACCAGCGACCCTGGGCTCGAGGCGCCTCAGGAGGACGCAGAGGATGACGCAGCAGCGAACGGTTCCCCTCCACATGAGACGAAGATTCGGCAGATCAGCCAAGGTGTCGAAGACATCACCTGGCAAAACATGAAGAAAGATGACCTTGCGGAACTTCCGGTGGACCATGCGATGGAAGAGGTTCCCGAACGACCGGAAGGTCAAGTCGAGCAGGTCGACTCGGGCGAGTCCAAGTCGCCCGCAGACGACGCTAAGGAAGCCAGTCAGGAAACGGCGTTGCCGCCACTTCTGCAGGGGGAGAACCCTCCTATCCTCGACGACACCGCTGGGGACTTCGAGGACAACGGGGCCGCAGCTGGTGCCGAGCATCCGGCGGATTCCCATATTCCCGGCGCGCCGCAACCGCGCGCACCAGCGGCCCCTGCGTCCAGCTCTGTCTCGACCTCCCCGTCAGATACGCAGATCTCTTCGGTTCCACTCCCCAAGCACCACCGCCGCGACTCGGACTCCTCGGACCAGGAGAAGGGGCTGAAGCGCAAGCTCGGCGACCGTACGGTTAGCGAGAGCTTGGTTCCCGGGGAGGCCCTTCCAGGTCGCAACGGTGTCACGCCTGTGGGTGCGACGAAGCGTCCGAGAGATGATCCTGAAGCGGACCCCAACACGCGGGAGAAGAAGCGGCCTACGCCTCCACCTGAGGAGGATGAGAAGAAGCCCGAGACGACAGAGGCCTCGACGCCGAACCTCGTGAGTTTCACTGGTTCCTCCCGTGAGCTGATCGTGCTGACGTCTTCCGCAGGGCGGATTCATGGCATACGCGTCCACCAGCTCGCCATTCTCATCGGTCGCGGGCCCACGCCTGTTCGGTGGCAAGCAGCCATCGACGTCGCCCTGGACCAGTGGCGCAGCGAGCTCGAGCGCGAATGCCTTTGGGGCCAGTGGCTCCACCTCTTCCTTTGCGTCGTCGAGCAAGTCGCCGTCTCCGTTTGCCGCAGCTGTCGCGGCGAAGGAGGCCAATTCTTCGGCTGCGGCGTCCCCGACGCATGCACACAAGCGCACAGGCTTCGAGGCCTTTGCGTCGACTGCGTCTCCGTTTGCCAGCGCGGCGAAGCGTCCGAAGTCCCCTCCACCCTCCGCCAACGTGCTTGGCCGCAGCCGCTCCCCATCGCGGCACGGCACCCCGGCACGAGCAACTAGCGCGTTCTCAGCATACGCTGCTGGTGGGGCTCAGAGCTTCGCTGCGCCGACGCCGAAGCGTCCGACCGGCTCTGCTCTTGGGGAGAGCTCGTCGAGCGTGTTCGGGAGCCAGACGAGCGTGCTCGACTCGGGCAAGGAGGACGACGACAGCGAGAAGGACTCGGGCGTGAGCTTCGGGGAGCGGCTGCGTGCGCAGAAGGACAAAGATGAGGAGCAGGAGGCGAGCGACGAGGAGAAGAGGCTGAACCTGACCGAGCAGGAAGGTGCGTGCTGCGTCGTGTTTGCTGTGTCGTTCACGGCCGCTGACGAGATTGCAGTGGTGACCGGGGAGGAGGAGGAGGACACGGTGTACCAGGTGCGCGGGAAGCTGTTCATGCTGAGCACGCAGAACCAGTGGAAGGAGCGCGGGACGGGCATGCTGCGTCTGAACGTGCGGAGAGCGGACGGCACGGGGGCGCGTATCGGTACGTCTATCCGCTCGCTTTCTGGCGTACATCATGCATCGTGCTGAGGACAGGTGCGCAGTGATGCGGAAGGAGGCGGTGTACACGGTGCTGCTGAACGCGACGCTATTCAAGGGCATGCGGTGCTTCCTGGCGCAGGACCCGCGGTACCTCCGGTTCAGCGTGTTCGAGAGCGGGGCGCTGACGCACTACAACCTGAGGGTGCGTGCATTACTTGCGTATGTGTCGTGCTGTGCTGACATCTGGATCTGCGCAGGTGTCGAACGCGAAGATCGCGGAAGAGCTGCTCGAGGAGATCAACGCGCACATCCCGACGGAATAGACGTGTGCTGCGTACTGCGCTGCGCGAGGGAGAAGAAGAGAAGGACGAGGACTGATGTCCAGGGGACGCTTTCTGCATCCGGATTCCGCTTGTCGCTGTGTCGCTGTGTGCCGACTGACCGACGCTGGACGCTGTGCCCGACCGTCCCCCATACGCATACGCTAGCCAGCCATTTAGTGCACGTTTCTTGACGACCTTACGAGCGATTTGGGCGATCTGTGTTCGAAGTCTAGTACAATCGTGTATATCTATGCTGCTCTGCTTCGTGCTCTTAAGCTCTGTTTCGGGTATTAGCACGATTTCTGCAGGACTTTGTGACCGTCTACCACTTCCTGTCAGTGTGATCTGGCCCCGCGGTCTGCAACATATGCGGCATGATGGGCGCCTGTGCGTCTTGTCCTCTGTTCGTCATCCTGGTTTTCGCAGCTTTCGGTTGCATCTCCTCTCTGCAAGTTTCTATACATTCTCTGGCTCCCAAGAAGGTCCCCCCATCCAGTCAAGAGCCTTCAAGAGACATGAGCAGCAATGCGACAGTCGTTGGACTCCTCGATTACATGCACGTCAAGCTGACGGTCTCTGTGTATCGAGAGTACGCAGGCGGGGACATATGGAACAAGACGTCGCGGACTTGCACACGTTATATGTCCTAAGTATGACTCTGAGTTGTCCAGACCAGTCAAGGTAAGTATTGCGCCCGCTCAATTGGGCCGGTATCCACGCTGCGACGTACACGCCCCCCCCCCCCCCCCCCCCGGGTTTCCCCAGTGCGCTGTATATGCATACAGATCTCCTCTCTTTCCCCGGACAAGCGTGAAGCAAGCCCGCGGGCTCTCACCGGATCTCTTCGCCTCCGTGCATACGGTCGCTACTGTGCACGTTGTGCCGCGACCAATGACGCGCAGATAGTGCTGGGTGTACTCGGAGAAGCTGTCTTGGGTCTTGTTGCGTTCCCTGGGTCTCCGCAGTATGCATTCATGGTCCACCAACGTGTTCGACGTCCTCCTCGACGACACCCTCACACGCAGCAATTCGGCGAGACGGCTCGGATGGATGGGGTTACATAGTCGAGACGGCAAGGAACGGGATCTGGGCAGCAGGGCGACAGGCGGCTATAGCCAGGACCCCCGACAATAGCGCCAACAGGCCTCATACACAATCCGGACAAAATCGCCGGCAGATGGGGGCCTATGCCTAATAAAATCCGGACAAAATGGCTCAAAATCGGAGGAACGTCCGATACGAGAATCCGGACATATGGGCCGGCAGGTCTGGGAGGCCCGATACAAGCTGGGCGTCAAGGGCTCCGGGGACTTACTCTAGCTTACCCTGATGAGCAACTCTTGCTTATCCTCCCCTTTCATCGGAGTAAGTAGCAGCTTCTAAGTCGACATTATACTGCCGGCCCGTCAGCAAGCACCACGACCCGTGAGAACGCTTTTTGTACGACCGGTTCTGCACCTCAAAATCAGCCACATGCGCACTGGGGACGTGTCCAGGACTGCCCTAGCTTTCCGGGTCTGCACCATGGCCCGTAGGGAGTCCAGAGAGACGTTCTGAGTGGTTTGGAGCCGAAAAACGCGATTTTAAGGCCCATATGAGGCCTGATAGAAAGTCCGGACAAATCGGCGGTCGAACGCCGGATGCCTGATAAAATCCGGACATTTGGGCCTCCAGAGAAGGCCCGATACTCCGGACAAAATGGGCAGATTTCAGCCGGTTTGTATGAGGCATTTAGCGCCATTGTCGGGGGTCCTCTATAGCCGGAGAAAGAGATCTGAGATTTGTGCACGCAAATGGGCATTGCCACGCGACGGACACTCTTCGATCATCCTCCGCCCGCCCGGTTCTCTCCACTTCGCGCCCGTCGCTATGCTTGCGTGGCCCTCGTGGCGTCCTTGCTGGTAGTAAATCCGGAGCTACTGGGGTATATACGCTTCTCCTATTGCCTCTCGCCTCCTTGGACGCGCATACCATGCTCAGAAGGCAGTCTAACAGCCGGTGTGGCTGGAGTAATTAGGGAAGAGGCTTATGAGGTAATAGGTGTTGCGAGATAACGATCTCGATTACCCCTGTGATCAGCGACCGCGTTTTCAATGGATGGCGGCCAATTTCTCACCTTGCTTCGCCCTCTTCCCTTCCCCCACTCCCCCCACCATGAACGTCGCCGACCTCCTCCACGACGCCCCCTCCGACGACCGCAGCAGACGACACAACCGCAACGAGCCCCCCGTCGAGCCCCCGCCCTGCCAGCAGCAGCAACAGCAGCAGCCCCCGCAGCCCCAGCACCGTCCACCTCATCACTCCCCGCCCCTCGACCGGCCTCGCGACCACCCACGCGAGCGCGAGCGCGACGTCCCCCACCCCTCGCTCGCCCAGCAGCCACACCCGCTTCGTCGATCGCCACCCCCCTTTCTCGCAGGCAGGCCGCCGAGTCCCCCGCGTCACGCCCCGCCGTTTGGCGCGCCTGCGCCCCCGGACTTCCCGGGCCACTCGCAGGGCGTGCACCACCTCCCGCCGCCGTCGACGCTGCTGCAGGAGCCGTACGAGGTCGCGCAGCACAGGAGCAGGAGAGCGAACCCGAATCCGAATCCGAATCCTGAGGGCTTGCCGCACCCACATGAGCGCTTGGGTCCCCCGCCGGGTGAGCATCATTCATGCATTCTTTGTCCTCGGTTATGTCCAGTTTCGGTCTTGTTTCGCGGCGTGTCGGGTGCCTCTTTCGGCTAGTTCTGTGCGCATGTTGGGAGACGACTCGCCGCGGAGGAGTTTGTTGCCATGTCGTCTTAGGGGTGTCCGTCATGTCATCACTACCCCCGCCCCCGCTGCGAATTACGTGATTCAGCAAAGGCAGTCTTCGCGTATGGAGTTGCATTCTCTTGCCTCGCTCTCCTTGCGAAGCTCCATCGTACGGCAGAGTCGCACAGACTCTGGCTGGCTCTCTGGCTCGTGCAATTCGCACTGGCCGGGTGATTCGATCATGCGGGTGACAGCTTCTAGCGGTCGATGTCGAAGTTGTCATGTCTCGCATGACTAGGAACTCCTCCGGAACTCTATTAGCCGATATTCATCGGCGCGTATGCGGCATTTGCAGACGATGCGTCCGCTGTCTTTGCTGTCATGTATGGCCTATCGGGGGCATGAGCCTCTTTCTTCCACTGGATACATGTTGGATATATGCTGGGCGTTGGCCGACAATGACTAGCATGCCGTCTATCCCCACGTCGCAGTTACACATTGGACAAACGCTGGTATTTCGGGTGTATCGATAGGATGCACAGAGCAATGCCCCCTTTGTTCGCCGTCGTCCACGATGCACATGCTGACATGCTCACAGGCCCTAGCGCCCCCGTACAAGCGCAGCCGTACGTCGTGGAGCCGCATCGCTCGTCGAGCAGCAAGTCGCACACCTCTCCGCACCCCAGCTCTCACCATCTCCACCAGTACCATGGACACACACATCCGGGTACCCCTTCGTCGATGCACATGCCTCCGCCGCCGCCACGCTCTCATCATGCTTCCCCGCCTCACAGTCACCACGTCCACGGCCCAGGGCAGGGCAGCATTCCTTTGTTCCCGACCCCCGTCGGCCCTGGTGTCCCTCCCGGCGGCCCGCCACACCTCCCTGCGCCACCGCACTCCTCTTCAGCGATGAGCATGCGTATCGGCGAGCCGTCTCCTATGTACGGTGCGCCACCTCAAGGTCCATCTCCTCCCCACCCTCATGCCCACTCGCACTCGCACTCGCATGACCGCTCTCATGAGCGCTCGCGCGGCCGCGGCAGCAGCACGAGCAGCGCTCCGTCAGGCCCGGTTGGCGCTTTCGACGTGAAGTCCAGCACTGCGTCGCCGGTGATGGCGAGCTTACAGCGACCGACGCCGTACGACGAGCGCGACGCCAGAGAGCGGGAGCGGGAGCCCGGGCCGGGGATGGGCAGACCCCGGGGACCGCTCTCGAGTACTCTCGGGCCGGGGATACCCTCGGGGTCCACGCTCCCATCAATGAGCGCAACGCCCATTGGCCCTGGTCGACCCGCGGACACGGTGACGCATCTCCTCCCCGGACCCGGTTTGCACCCATCTGCCCTCAGCGAGAAGCGCGAACGCGAACGTGAACGTGGCGTGCCGATGGATAGGGAGCGGGACAGGCGGAGCAGCAACGCAAGCGTGCACGACTCGCCAGGCTCGATACGGCGGGAACGGGAGCAGCAGGAGAGACAGGCGACGATGGAACGCGAACGGCAGGAGCGGTACGCCCAGCAACGCGAGAGGGAGATGCGAGAGCAAGAGCTCCGGGAGCAGGAGCTGAGGCGGGAGCGGCGTGCGAAGCGGGAGATGCAGATGATGCGGGAGCAGGAGGCGCAGATGCAGATGCAGGTGAGGGAGCAGGAACGGGAACGGGAGCAACGAGAGCGGGAGAGGATGAGGGAGAGGGACCAGAGGGAGAGGGACCAAAGGGATCAGGATTTCCGGATGCACGCGCACGAGATGATGGGCATGAGCGTCGGACTGGGGCTCGGTGCCGGGATGTCGATGTCGGCGGCGGAGAGGGAGAGGGCAGAGAGGGAGGAGAGGGACAGGGAGTGGTTGCAGAAGGCCCAACAGCAGATGGAGGCGCGAGGTGGGTCGCGACAACACCAACACCAACATCAAATGCAACATCATCCACCCCCACCTCCGCCACCGATGCAGACGATGGGCCCGCCATTGGGACACGGGCAAGGACAGGTATGGCCGAGGTTCGTCACCCCGTCAGGTCCCAGTCCGGAGGAGGAGCGGATGCTGCAGGAGCGGGAGATGCAGCGGAGAGGCATGGAGGACGTGCGCATGCGCGAGCTCGAGTGGGAGTCGGACAAGGTCGAGCGGCCGTCGGCGCGCAGTGGCAAGTCGCGCACCAACGCGAAGGACCGGGATCGCGAAGACCGGACGAAGGACGGGCAGCGGGAGGACCGTCGACGATCCAGTGCGCGGGACAAGGAGCGCGAGCGGGAGAAGCTGGAGATGGAGATGCAGCAGGAGCGCGAGCGCGAGCACCGGCTGCGCGAACGCGAGCTTGCGTTGCAGAAGGAGGCGCAGTACGAGCTCATGGAGCGCGAGCGCATACAGCGGCAGCGGGACCTCGCGGATATGGAGACGATCCGCGCCGTGCGTGCGCGGGAGGAGCAGATGCAGCAGATGCAGGCGCAGGGACAGATTCACGGTGCGTCCCAACAACAACATATCCACCATGTCCATCCCCACCACCACCAGCATCCGCCTGCGCCTGGGTCGCAGGTGGTGCCCCAGCACTTGAAGGGCCCGTCGGGCAAGCAGGGCGGAATGGGTCCTGGACCTATGCCGCAGGACCTTCCGCCCCAGTACCAGCACGAACGCGAGCGCGACTTCAGGCAGGGCCCGTCGAAGGGTGTTCCACACAACCAGATGGGCATCCCTCCCCCACATCTCTCACAGGGGATGCCGATGCCTCATCCCATGCCGCCCGGTCCTCCCATGCGCCAACATCTTCCGCCCGACATGTACCCTCCACCTCCCGGCGCGCACATCGGCTACCCTAGTCGCAGACCGTCGCCTCCCCCGGGTCATGGCCAGCCAGTCGCGATGATCAACCCCGCATACATGTTCCCGCGTTCCTCCTCGCCCTCGTCCCCGCCCGTGTTCCCACACGCAACCTCGGCACGTTCGTCTTCCCGCGCACGCCCTTCCCCTTCTTCGACTTTCCCGCGCCGACGAACGAGTCTGGCGCACCGTCTGAGCCGCTCGACATCCGCGCGACGATCTACGTGCCCTCGCGCTTCGTCCCGCTCACGCGTCCCGCACGTCCGCGCATCTGGGGCGGGGCGCTCATCCCCGCGGTGCCGCCGCTGACGGGCGCGCAGCGCGCGCTCTGCCAGCAGTTCACCCCGGGGAACTCGCAGTTTGGGAGGCCGTGGCCGGACGAGGTGCGCGAGGGGCGGCGGGTGTACACGGACGACTCGGACCTGTTCTTGTGCGCGCTGCATGCGGGGTGGGTGAGCTGGAGCGCGGCGAGGCGCGCGAGAAGGGAGGGGCGGGATCTGGTGATAGAGGTGCGGTTGACGCGGGAGGCGAGGTATATTGGGGGTTATGGGTCGCCCTTGAGAGCGAGGGAGAGGGAGCGGGAGCGGGAGAGGGAGGAGGAGGAGCTTGGGAGCGAGGATGATGGGAGCTCGTTGTTGAGCTCGGGGTGGGGGAACGGGCATGATGGTGCGGGGGTGGAGGTGCTCAATGCTGAGTTCGTCCAGGTGAGTCGTGGTGTGATGCTTTGCGTTTAGGTGCAGGTGACACTGACGTATATGTGTTTTGCTCCGACAGGCGGGTGTTGCTCGTTCGTTCGGACTGCGGAATCGCTCACAACGACTGCTCGAGTATGCGGAGCGGCGGTGTGCACTGGGGTGTGCGCCGAAGCTGAGCAGGAAGCGGAGACGACTACACGGGCCAGCGTTCGCCGACGGGGAAAGTGCTGTCCAGCTGCGGCTCGATCAGGCGGACGAGGAGCTCTGCGCGACGCGGGTCATGGTCTTCGGCACCGACTCGAGCTGGCCGGAGATAGGGTGCGTTTTTTCATCTAAACATCGTACTCGCGATAATAACGGTCTATCACGTTGTAGCTTCAAGTACCATCCAGACGCACTCAAGTCGATCCTTTTCCCTCAGTCAACTTCAGACGGTCGCCCCAGCAAGCGCAGAAAGCTCACAGCAGTAGCTGACAACGCCACATCGGATACGCCTCCGCCCGACTCCGCCAGCGACAACGAGCTCGTGCCGCAGCGCGCGGTCGTCGTCGAGACCCTCTGGGAGAGCTTCCTCATCTCGCAGCGCGGACAGATTCCGTCCGGGGAGAACGGGGAGACCGAACCCGAGAGCGACAAGGAGAACACCTCAGCCTCTGCAGACGGGAGTGGGCGGCGGTACGTCATCGCGCTGTTGACGAACGCGGGCGGCACCGCTGGGAAGCTGCCGCGGAAAGCCGTTGCTACTGCTGCGAAGACTGGCGAAGGCACAGGCGAGAGAAAGCCCGTACCAGAACCAGAGGGCGATGGCACTAGTGCTAGTGCTCCGCAGCCTGATACTGCGCCTGGTCAAGCTGAGAAGGCGTCGAATGAAAGCGGTACTTCTGCTCCTTCGACTGATCCTGCTCCCTCCGCGTCTGCACCCCAGCCTCTGGAGCGCGCGCAGTCGAAGGCGAGCGACGAGTCGGCGGACGATGCGGACGACGCAGACGGGAACGGCCCGATACAGATCCTGCACCACGACCTGGGCGAGGAGAACCTCGAGTTCCTGGAGGACGGGATCCACGTGCTGAGCAGCGAGGTCGTGAACGGGATGCGCAAGGGGTGGAAGCTGGAGGCGCAGCAGTGGAAGTGGGTGCAGGTGGGCGTGACGTCGTGATATGCTTGCTGTCCATCCTCTAAGGCCGTACGCGTGTTGTGTGCGTAGAGAGAAGTGCTTGCTGTATTGCTGTTATTCGTATCTTTATTCGTGAAGGTAATCGGTGCATACGAGCTTGTAACGATAGTGTATATACCTTCAGAATCTGTTGAACTATCTTGCTCTATCTTGCTCTGCTCTTCAGCTGATGTTGATGTGCAATCTATCTGTGCAGTCACACTGCTATGGCTGTGGTTACGTTTTCAAACATTCAGATGCGTTCCTCCCGAGTCGGGGAGGACATGCCAGCGGGTGCTTGAAGTTACACGGCAGGCATCACAGCGTTTCGGACGGGACAAAAGGCATGCCAATGGGTGAAAAGACGCCGCGCGAGGTTACCTTTCGGCCAGGTTTCAGGCGAAAAGGAAACCTTTTGGCCGTTGCGCTCTGAAACAAGACAAAAGGTATACTCGCGCGGCGAATATGTCGCGCCTTTTGGCCCGTCCAAAATGCGGGTATGCCTGCCGTGTTATCAGATAAGATGGGAGGACGGGTATGTGCGTGCACAGCCATGGACCGCCGGGTTGATAGCCGTATTGTTCTCCGATCGACCTCGGTTATGTCTTCGCCATCATTCAAGGTTCCTGAGTCCTCGCCGCCTGCATAGCATGCCTCGCATTAATAGCGACGCTCTGTGCGTAAGGCGGTAAGTTTCCAATGTTCACCACTTCACATATAAGCACCGTTAAACCCAAGGTTCAATGTCCAGGCACGGCGAAGATAAAGGCGGCACTGGTTTGCATTGAAGCTTGGAGGCGGAGGCAGTGCGTAAGCCCCCCGGCACGCAGTCGATCGTCCAGGCCATCTGCCACAGGAGCACGACATGTGCCCTCTCCGCAGGCGCAGCCCAAGTACTAAAGTGCTGGCAACCTTGGTGCCCGCAGCCGTATCTCACTTCCTACCACCACATCGTCTACTGCGCCTCGCAGTCGTTCATCCGTTCTCGGCGCCCAGCTTGCAGTCATAACTTCCCGAGTCACAATGATCGTCAACGATACCAACGCACCTCCTGAGGAGTTCAAGATGCCCCCAGTGCCAGCGAAGGACGCTCCGGTGCAGCGGGTGAGTTTTGGGATGTGTTATTTCGCAGCATAGGATGAGACTGACTCGAAATGTGCTACGTAGCCACCTGTCGAGGCGCCTCCGCCGTACTCGCCTGCGGCGGGTCCCAGTACCCCTCACCCCCCGCCCTCTCCAGTGGCTCGTCAGTCATCGACACCCGCGTCTGTCCTACGCCCTCAAACCTCCCAGACTGTGAACCACTTTGAGCTGTTCACCAAGCATGAAAGCTTGTCAGGTACGTTGCTCGCTGGTTCGATTATACGGAATCATGTTCGAACCCTTCTCTTTATAGGTACCTATCTCGTCGATCCCCTCCTCCCCTCGCCTCCGCTTGCGAAGTGCAGGCGACGCGGCAGGAAGCGGGACAACGTATGGGGAAAGACCTCCCGCCCAACCGACATCAACGCCTCCTTCCGCACACGCCACGGCGCCATCTCCCTTGACCTTGAAGTCGTCGCACAGACTCCCAGCGCCCGGGCTGAGAAGGTCCCCGCACGCATCGTCGCCGGGACTAAGCACGGACGCATCACGGTAGACGTCCACAGCGTCCACCCCAGCCGGAGCCTCGACCTCTCCGTAGAGTCAAAGCACGGCAGGATGGTGCTCATGCTCCCGCCCACCTTTGACGGCCCGCTCGTCTTCAAGACGCGCCACTGCAACTCGGTCTCGTTCCTCCCCGAGTTCGCGGCACGCATGCGCACGATCCGCGCGACCGACTCCGAGACCGTCGTCCTCTGCTCCGCCCCTGGCTCGCAGAGCGTCGAGAAGCCGCTGAAGCCTATCAACCAGATGGCCGACGACCCGGGAGACCGGTGTCTCGTCCGTACGCAGCACGGGAAGATCATCGTCGGGATCAGCGGGCTCGACAGGCTCGAGGAGCCCGCGCCCGGCGGCGGCTTCTTCAAGGCGATCGGGAAGCTGTTCGAGAGCCACGGCAAGGCGTTCGGGCAGTACGTCGAGTCGCAGGCGAAGACGTGGGAGAAGGCCGCGACGGGGCGGAGCGCGATGATCTCGCAGTACGTGGATACGCAGATGGAGGCGGCGCACAATACCGCGATGAGGGCTGCTATGCCAAGGCTTTCGCAGCCGTCGCAGCCGTCGCAGCCGTCTCAGCTGCCTCAACCGCCCCAACCGCCGCAGATGCCCCAACCGCATCATATGCCGAGCACACCCCAGCCACCGTCGCCGCCGCAATCGCCGCCGCCCCCGCGTATGCACGGAGGCATCACTGCTTCCCGGGGCGGGTTGTATATGGACCAGGATACGTCGAAGCAGATGTGAGGCCTCTCGGGGTGCTTTCCAAGACGTGATTCAAAATGATATATGTCGTTGTTCCGATGTCCGGTGTTTTCCCCGCCATGTTAACCTCCTCGGACTGGTTTGCGTACCTGTACCTAAGTATTCTTCAACTTCACCATGACCATATCCAAGTTTGGAACGCATCTTTTTGTGTTTATCTACAGGTCGCATGTCCGTGAACTCGCGCCTGTCTTACATCCTGATGAGAGCGGGCTACTGCGTGTACACTTGTGATGTCCGACAGGTGCGCAGGTAGTTGAACGATGGTAGCTCTCTGCAGCTTTCGTGATCGCTCACGCGCAGAGCGCGATGAAAGAAACGGCCGGGATTCTGGGCGAGCATGGAAACGTAAGACCTCTTCCGAATAAGGTCCTGGATATGTATTGCGTAGAAAAGGTACACGCGGGCAGTCGTGTATATGGTAGGAACTACAGTAAGTACTAGTGTGGATGTCCGTGTCCGTCTGAAACACAACTCTGCATAGTCCCATTGAGATATAAGTAGTCCGTCGTCTTCAACCCATTAGCCAACTGACTAACTGTGGCTGTAGCTATATAGTATGATATCAAATGGTCCATGAAACGTTCAAGCACTCAACGACGCTTGGTACTCGGGACACAGGTCGGTCCACGCCTCTGCAAGTACATGGTCAGCCATTGGATCCACACTCGACACGAGCGAGGAATGCACTCACGAGGCACAGGATTCGCAACCGAAGTCTCGGCGACATCTTCAGCAAAGACGACCGCGAGACCAGTCTGGAGGTGCCAGTCGATGTGACAGTGGAGGAACCATGGACCCGGATTGTCAGTCTGCGGAGAACTCGTTAGGACTTCGACTCATGGCAGAGGGGCATGAGGGACTGCGCTTACCTTGAAGCGGATCGTGACGTTGTCGCTGCCGCTGCCTATGCTGACGACATCGCGGCGCACCGGATTCGCGTAGTTGGGCGTTGTCTGCCCCGCGCTCTTCACAACGGAGAAGGCATGCTATACACATGCTGTTAGTATAGGTAGAGAGAGGATGGAGGACGCGGTGCTTACTCCGTGCAGGTGGAATGGATGCGGACCACCGATGGCGAATGCAGGGATAGAGAGCTCGATCGTCGAGTTCCGGGGGAGTGTGAACACGCTGCCCTCCGGAAGCAGGTGCTTTGGGTCCTGCTTGCCGCTGAGGATCTGCAGAAGAACTGGGACATCGGGCGGGACGAAAGTGGTGCCGTTGATCATGAAGTTCGGTGCGGTCTAGTGGAGCACATTAGTAACATGCACATGCCAGTCAAGAGGACAGAAACTCACAAAGTTGATGCCAAGGTTCAGCGCATAGTCAACACCGCCTGGGAATGGCTCTCCTGGCTGCGAACCCGGGTACTCGTCAGCTATACATGAAAGTGTGCTAGGGAATGACGTCGACGTACAGCCGCCGGATCTTCCAAAGGTTCCAGGTCGATCTCTGAGAGGACGTTCTTGGCTTTCTCCTGGGTGGTAGTGGGCTCCTCCTCCAAAGCGCCGTCGTATCGGAGGATGGCAGAGTTGATGCCATTGGCGAATCCCGTTCCGCCCTTCGCAATGACATTTGGAGAAGCGCGTATCCAGTAATTGCCTACAACCTGGTTCGCTTCGAGCTGCCAGTGATGTCAGCCAGGAGCATCGAGCCTGACTTCTCGGTGAGGACGTACTACGAAGGAGTAGCGTTGACCAGCGAAGATAGTAAGCTGATCCACGGCCAGAGGCTTCGTGTTTTGGCAATCAGCCTCGATGACCGTCATTGAATGACCGTCGATCTGGAAGGTGAAGTTTGGGTCGCAGGAAACGCTGACTAGGCGGAAGCGATAGCTGTCCACAGTTGTGCGGTCAGACTTGCATTGAATCACGAAGGCATAGATGGCAATTACCGTTTCCCGTACGTCACGTTGATGACAGCAAGCTCGGACGTGGGGTTTCCAAACCAGCGACCCAAGCCATTGACCAAGACCGCATCGGCCAGGGGCCTGCAAGATACCGTTAGAACGTTTGAGTTGCGTGACTTCGGGAACCGCTACTACTTACGGGACAGCCGTCTGGAGGGGCGCAGCCACGTGGTACCAGTCCGCAAGCGTGATGACCGTGCTATCTGAATGGCCGTCAGAGCTTATTCAAGCTATGCCTGAGGTTCCCGGCGTACCGTCATCGACGTCGTAAAGGTCTTTGTGAGGGTCTTGCGGGTCATACACAACCATGGCTCCACGTAGGCCGTCGCAATACTGAGTGTTGAGATGGCTGTGGTACCAGTACGTGCCTGACGATCTGGGTAAGGGATAGCCACAGAAGGAACTGGGGCTCGGACTTACCCGCTTGGTCGGCCGCAGTGAAGTCGTACAGGAAAGAGTTGCCGGCGACGATTGGGCATTGGTTGACGAAGGCACCGCCGTCAGCCCAGTTGTTCCCGTGCTGAAACAAACCGTGCCAGTGCTGTCGCCGAATAAGCTTAGAAGCCGTATGCTAGCACATTGGATGACGTAGTACGTACTATGCTGGTCGCAGTGAGCATCGTTGTGTTGGTCAGATTGTCGACGACGTTGATCTTGAAGTTGTCTCCCTGGAGCCAAGTCAGTCAGAGTCGTGATAGCTGACGGTCGCAGTAACACGACGCACCTTGTTGCCGGATATGAGGGGACCAGGGAAGGTTCCCCCAGCAAGGACGGCGGCACGTTCAAAGCCATCAGGCGAGACGTCCGCGTTGATGATCTCCAGGTCCGTGATTGGGCCAATGGCGGCGAATGCGCCACAAGTGATAGAGAGAAGAAGAAAGGTCGCAAGGTTGCGGAACGAAGCCATGGTCAACATAGGTAACCTCCGGCTCGCGGGGTGAGGGCTGGTGAAGAGAATAAAGCCGATGAAGCTGCTCGACGAGGTCACCGGGCGGGCCTTTTATTCCCCAGTCCCCACTGCGAGCCATTGCTGTCCATCGCAAAACACACGGAGGTCCAGGTAGCTCTGAAGCGCTGCGACGGTTGGAACGTACGGAAGTCAGCGCCGACGGAGGGGCCGCCTCTCGGGGGCGCTGTGAACCACCATCATTAAACGTCACGGCGAAACTCACCTGGTGTGCATCGCGCCTTTCGCTGCCTGCGGAAAACAGTACAGCGGGCTCCGGGACCGCATAATGGCCTGCCGACCGTATCTGTCGTTATGGGCGGGGTGCTCCACTGTGTAATGTCGAGACTGGTGGTTCTGTGAGACGATGAACGTAGCTCAGGGCCACTTCGCCCCTTGTCACCAAATGAGGCGGATCCGACACTGGCCAAGACTGAGTAATCAGAATGGAACACTCTCAACGGTATATTCGGGATCATATGCATCGCTGCTGGTGGCGCGATGGGCTTGGTCAATGTCCGTGTATGAGAAGGCGCTGCAAGCAGAGCATAGCAACGTTACGGCCAAACAGCGCAAGGCCGACGGCGGATCGCAGGGTATGGGTACTTGGAGAGAAGGACGCTGGACAGGACGTCTGGGCAACGATGGACCCATACCCCGAACAAGCATCACGTCTCCCGTACGCCGGACGGCGCTCCGCACCATATTCCTCCGCCCCTCCGCCTAGCAACACCGCGGCACTCGGACTGGACATTCCAGAGTGGGAACAAGCTTTACAAGGCACCGCGCTGCACCGCGTTGCCTTGCACGCTGTACATTCTCCGATGATATGGAGTGACGAACCTGAAACGAGCTCATACTCACCGCCCAATGAACTTAGTACCTGTGTCCGCCCAGAGTCCGCCTCTTAGGGCGCCCCGCCCTAGCAGATCTCAGAGGTCTCGGCGTACCGCCTGGTTACCACCTATATCGCATGCTGTGCCCGGAGTGCGGTTGGTGTCCGAAGCAGGGGGCACGGATGAGGAAAGCTAGTCTTCTCGGTCCTGGATGCATCCGGCGCAGACTGACGGCGACCTTCAATTGCCCGTTATCAGATCTGTGAGGCCATTGTGAGCCATGCACTGGATGGAGGACGAGAGCTTTATTTGGCCAAGTGAGAATGTGCCTGGCTATGCCCCCGACCCGTAGCTCTGATCCACCGCGTTGCGGCACAAACGAGCGACTGGCCACTGCATCTGCAAACGCAAGATAAACGCTAATCGGCGGGGAGTACTGACGATGACCGTAAGTGCACTGGCTCTTGAAGTCCTCATCACATCAAAGCTGTTCTATGAAGCTTCCGGCGCAGTAAGCTCTGACATTTCGCTGCTGGCAATCCGCATGTGGAGATTAAGAAGAGGATCATGCAAACCATTGACATGTATGTGAAGCGTCCATCAGCCGCGCTCGTCAAAGATCGCAATGTCCTACGTACCTTGTCTCGTAGATTTGCAGTCATTCTGATATGTGGGGAGTAGCCAGCCTTCGCGAGGGAGACCTAATACACGCGTCAGGTTATGTCCGGGTCCGGAGTGTCAGTAGGCTCTCACCATACTGCTCTCGTGTTTCTCCCCGTGGAACATCACGGTCTCGTCGCACGGCGCACGTACGCCGTTGAACAACAACCAAAACGCGCCGTAACCAAGCCACGGCAATCTTGTCCCGACTGCTGACGATATCGTGACTACGTCAAGGTCGCCGGATGGGAGCGGTATGATACCAGCTTCGCATGTATCCTGGGTCGTTACTAGATCGAGACAATCAGCACTACACGTATACACATGCTGTCACCGCCGTCCGAGTGATAGCGGTGGTGGGGCGCGGCTTCGCACTCGAACGGATGGGCACGACACCACCCGCCTCCAGTGAACCAGAACAGGTGCTGTTCATAGTCTCGGAACTATAGCAGCAGACTCGAATAATTGGTGCGTCGTTCTTCGGTGATGTACCACGCGAGCCGACAAGGATAGAAGACGAGAGCTGGATGCGCCGAACTGCGGAGACTCCGCGGGGGCGTCCTCGCCAACCGTCCATCACATATGAAATGTCGAAAGTATAACATGCAGACTACAAGTGGACGGGAAGAGGGAGGGGAAGGATCAGTGGGAACCGAGACTAGGATAACGCGAGGACTCACCATAGTACATATCCCTTAGCCGGCTGCCTTGCTCTTCTTCATCTCTCTGTAGAGCCTGATGGCCCGCTCTCGCTCCTCCTCTAACATCGCCTTCTGCGCCATAGACCGCACTCCCTCACTGAGAGACTTCGTACCTTCGCCTTTCTGCGCTCCACCTTGAGTAGCAAGTTTCTTGGCCTTCCGCGGCAACTTCTTGAGCTCCGGAGGTGCTTGTACGATGTCGTTCAGGCGTTTCGGCGCGGATGAAGAGACCTTCTCGAAGTCTTTCGGTCGATCCTCCTTCAATTTTGCTCTGCGTAGCGAAGGGTCATCGTCTGAATCTGATTCGTCTCCGTTACGGGTCTTGTTGCGGGTCTTCGTTCGCTCTTCCGCTTCTGCAGCTCGTTTCTTCTTCTCTTTCCCCGAGACCGCAAGCTCTTCCTTGCGTACTTGGCGCATGCGGGCGGAAGAAGACTGCATGGCTTCCTTCACTGTATGCCGCATCGAGTCCTCGACTCGCCTAGCACGTCCGGGCATGAAGATGGGCGACGGGAACGCAGCACGAAACACTCACCGATTGAAATGCGCCATCGACTCCCCCGGCATGATGCGCAACTGGCTCTGCTTAGCCCCTCCCTCATCCGTAGTCTCACCCCGTCTCGGCCGCTTGCGCGATGGACCCGCCCCTTCATCCTCCAGCCCCTTCCTCTTCTTCTCCGCCCACTCTTGCCGGACCCTGGCAGCATTGAGCACCCGCGCGACGCTCTTGGGAATGTCTTCGTTCTCGATCGCCTTCTTCAACCCAGGAGCGATGTCACTGCCACTGTACGACAACAGGTGCTCAGATTTCTCCGCGTGAGTTGCAGCTTTTCAGAAGCTTACATACGATTCTTTGCGCGTTTGCTCGCGCACGGAGCGTTTCGCGCGTTTGTGGGGCATGACGGGTGCGCACAGTATCCAGAGATTGGTACAAGTCGAACGGGAGGAGAACGGGTCGCGGTCTTTGACAGAGGTTAGCGCCCGGTGCGGTAAAAAGTAAATCACTTTGCTTGAATAAAGTAACTCCCACGATTTAAGTACTTACCCGAGACTACAGTTACCGTACTAACCACCACGATCGAAGGTAAGTTGCCCATGTTGCTGTGGAAGCGTGCACTGGGCTGGGCAGCCATCGCACATGTCACACAGATGAAATAATAATGCCCGAACCAGTCGGCGAGATGATATGATATACGACAGACAATTTACGCAAGTTGCTCGACGGCACTTCTCAAGCGGCAGACGGATTACAAGTGATCGTCGGGTCTGTTTGGAAAGTCGGATACATAAGACCGTCACAAGACCATACTCCAGCAGTCCGAGCAGTGAAGCTCACGCTTCAAACTTCGCCCTCCAACTGCCCTGGCCCTGAAACACCCTCATGTATAGTACATAGTCAGCAACCCCTCCGCCCCGCAGTACTCACCTCTGCCAACTCGGGCTTTTGATTGAGTCTCGAAGAAACGACGAGCAGACAGGAAACCACAGCACTCTTCGCGCACGCGCAAGCAAGACATAGCAGCCGAACTTCTTGTCACAGGTGATGATACACGTCTATAGATCGGAGGAAATCAGAAATCGATGAGCAGCGGGTGAGGGTCCGAAACACGAAGATGGGAATGGGGCGAACGACTAAGGAGGACTCGGAGGACTCGGAGGACGTAGGGGGAGGGAAGGAGAGGGAGGGTGAGATTGGGGAGGGGTTGGGATTGTGAGGGGTTGAATGGCGAAAGAAGAGTCCGTTCCAGGTTTCGAAGACAGCGCGAGGAGGGGGGCAGAGGGCGAAGAACGGGCGGGAGGGGGGAAGACATTCGAATCAGAACGTGAGCGAGCGAGCCAAACCGTATACCCAAAGTCCGCCGAGGCGCCAAAGAGGATGGAGAGAGAGAGAGGGAGAGGGAGAGGAGAAAGAGGGAGCGCGGGGCACAAACGAGCGACAACTGTCAAGGGAGCGTGGGGGGCGCATCGCGTGCGCACTAGGAGATACACAGGGTGAGGAGCGACGGGCGTCGAATACGGAATTCACGGGGAAACAGAGAGTGCGAGAGGAGACGGGACGAGAGACGAGAAGACGAGCCTTGTATGTTGGTGTGTGTGTGGGTTGTGTATGTTGTGTGGGGATATGTGGATATGTGTGAAGCAGATGGGATATGGCGGTATGAAGCATGGGATATGGGCGATATGGGATATGCGGGGGAGATACTGAACACGAACGGGACGCAGAACGCAAGCACGAAAAAAGGAGAGACAGCGGTGGGCGACGGGTATGTACGCAACAACGGAAAAGAGCTCGAACAACAAGCGGACGCGACAATCGTACACGGGCAACAGGCGAATGTATGGGATGGATGAATGGTCAAGCGTCCAAGAAAGCACTGGAACGTGGACGTGGAACGGGAACGTGCACACGGAACAAACAACCTACACAGAACACGCAGCAGATGGTCAACGCGGTCGCAAATCCCTCGTCCGAATACACGGTACAAGGTGCGAGGTGCGCTCCTTTTGGTCAAGTCGGTCGAGCGGTCAATCTCGCCCCCGCAAAGCACCGACACACGACACGCTCAGCTCGACTGCTTCGTCATCGACGGGATCGACAGCATCGGCAGCTGGCCCCTCGACAGCGACCCGATGTTCGCCACCTCCTCCCTCCTCCCCGTGCCATTCATCCCCGCACCGTGACCGCCCGCGCCAAACGCGCCACTCGGCGAGCTCCCCACGCCGCCCCGCGGCGCCAGCCCGCTCCCGCTCCGCGGGCGCGTCTGCGGCCAGCTCGTCAGGCCGTACCCAAGCGGGGCGCTGTCGCTCCGCGCGCGGCTGCCCTTCTTCACCGACCCGCTCCCGTCCACGGTGCCGGGCATGGACATCGCGCCGGACGAGCCGGGGTTCGGGCGCTGTCGCTTCGCCCCGACGCGCTCGTCGTAGTCTAGCGGACTCGGGGACGGCGGGAGCGGGGTCGCGATCGCGGAGTCATACCGCGCGGCGTGCATCCCGTGGTGGGCATGATGCGGATGGTGGTGCTGCTGGTGGTGCGCGTGGTGGGAGTGCGCGTGGTGCATGTTGTCGTACGGGATGTGCTGGTACGAGTGCTGGCGCGAGAGCGTGTGCGGGGTGTGCGTATGCGAGGGGAAGTCGGCCGTGGTCGGGCTCGAGCTGGGGCTGATCGAGTGTAGCTGGTGGAGGCCGCTCGTCGAAAGCGACGACAAAGAAGGGTAGTGCGACGCCGAGGGCGCGAAGTTCTGCGGGGACGTCACATAGATGTTCGGGCTATCCGACTCTAAGATGTCGGTGGGAAACGGCACGGGCACTGCGACGCCGCCGTTGAGCGAACCACGATCGCACGCGAGAAGAGAGAGAACACGCACTGCCGCAAGTCTTGATCATGACGTCGTACATGGCCTTGGTCACGTTCGCGAGACGGTCGACCTTCTGGCGTTCCTGCTGGAACGCGACCATGAGACGCCGGTTGTCCTCGCGCATCTGCGAAAGCTGCGCAGCAACCTCGCCGGGGAGCTCGACGCGGTGCTTCAGGGACGGGTCGGGTTCAAGCGCCTTGCGCTTGATCTCCTCGAGCAAGTCGGGGCGACCGCGTAGGAACTTGTGGTGGGAGAACTCCCAGGTTTGCACATCGGCTGATGTGCGCTGTGCACGCGGTGTCTGTAGCGCCCCATTGAGCCAGGGAACAATCCACACGGAGAAAGAGAGGCACCCACGCGGTTGATCTTGTGGAACCCATACATGTTCAGCTGCCGCACAAAGCTGGAGAACTGCGTATACGATGAGAAGCGGACAACGAGACGAGATGGAGAGACTTCACGTTGTTGTGCTTGAAGTGCGAACCGAGGATGGTACGGCTGAACTCCCCAACATTGGATACCACAAAGCTGCCAGACAGATGTAGGGACAGGCCAGACTAGCATGAGGGACGGGAGGCTTACCTTGTCCCGAGCTCTGTCCAGTTGATGAACTGGGAGGATTTTGGGTCGTTGATCATCCTGTGGACATACGTCATAAGAGTCAGCGAGTGAACGGAACGGAGGAGAACGACCGGTAGGTCCGAAGATATGTATAACCACGAACTATGCCCATCGTGGAGGAAGAGGTTCCATGGGCACGGAACATAGGTCCGACAGCGATCTGGAAACACGGAAGTTCCGCCATTCATGCGTACGACCGCCTGCGACGAGATCGACGCGGGTAGCTAGAATAAGAATGCTATAATGGGTGCGAAGCTACGCCAAGAGCTTCCGCAGTAGAGAAATCGGTTGAATTGTTTGAACGCAGGCATGATACGCTCATAGACTGCCGTGTCGCAGGAACACTGAGTACTGTGGCCCACATACAGTAGGCGCCAAGTACTAGCGCTGCGCCCCGCGCCGATCGCGCCGTCGCTCGCGCCCGCCGTGGAGGACTGCAAAACGTGGCGCTCCTTGTACACGCGCTGTCCCCGTCGCGCCCAACAAGGCGCGCCGCAAACAGCGTGTATCAAGCCGTCGGGAATAAGTGCAGGTAGAATTGAAGATGGGGCGAAGGAAAGCCGCGAAGGACGCCAAAGCACAGGAAAAGGAGGACACTCACTGATACAGCTTCGTAACGAAGTTGTTAGTGCCGAGGGGCTTGTTGAGGACGCCCAGAGAGGGCGGCGCGCCGGAATGGAGGGTAGTGCTGTTGGTCGGCACCTGACCCTCCATCGGCTTCATCTGCTCGTCCTGTTCACCGCCCGAGTTGCTGCCGTCGATGGGGCTCGCCTCCGGGTCCACGGAGTAGGACATCTCCATGTCGTCGAGGTACGCGCTGCTCGGGTTCTCGCTCATGTCGTACGGCGTCTCCTCGACGGAAGTCGTGAGAGGAGCGAGCGTGGTGTAGCTGCGCTTGCGCGGGACGGACTTCTCGGAGGAGGACGAGGAGCGCGAGCTGGTGAGCCGCTTGCCGTAGGATTCGTAGTGCTCGTCGTAGCGCACGCCGTTGCCGTCGGGGACCGCGAACTGGAAGGTGGGCTGGATGTGCGGATGATGGCCGTGGTGTCCGTGGTGATGGGCAGCGAGGCTGTTGCCCGAGGGACTTATGGGCGTGATGGGGGAGACATGTGAGCTCGCATGCGTCGAGGGGTGGGGGGAGGGGTTGATCGGGGAGAGATTGGTGGGGGAGGTGACGGAGAGCGAGGAGAGATTGAGGGAGAGCGCGGTCTTGTCGCCGGGTCGATCGGAGAGCGGCTCAGACATGCCTGACTGACCTGACTGCTGGGACGAGGAGGAGAAGTAGGACGGATAGGGCTGCTCGCTGAGCGAGGAGGCCGGGGAGGACGGCGAAGGGAAGGAGGACTGATTCTGGGGCGGGGGGAGGAGGTGGGAGGGCTGCTGGGACCATTGCTGGCTCTGTGGCTGCTGCTGGGAGTAGGGTCCTTCTGCAGAGGACATGGTGTGCGAGTAGTGGGAGGGGGAGCTGTCCATGAGAATGAATCAGGCGATCAGCATGCAGCCGCGAGCCAGACAGCAGCAGGGGGAGCTGGCGGGGGGCTAGGGGCGACGCGTCGGGGCGGGGAGGGCTCGGACATGCAACGGGGCGGGACGTTGCGGACGCTGTCGCGGGCGGGCGGGGAGGGTGGGGGACGGCGAGGAGCAGGAGCAGGAGAAGAGGGAAGAGCCAGAGCCAGGGATGCGGGCAGAGAGAGAGCGCGTCCGGAGGTGTGGTGGAAATAAATCTAGATTTGAGGGTGTCTGCCAGTGCGATCACCTGCGCCCCGCCCACGCTGCCTCCGCCGGCGAGCTCTGCGCCAGAACATAGGCCGACATACGCTCTCTGCACTCGCGCTGCCATATCGCCTCTGCTCGTCTTCTGGCCTGTCTCGCCCGCCGTCCGAGGCCCGCTTCGCCCGACGAGCTCGGTTCTAGCACGGCCCTTCCATGTCACCCGGAAGCGTCCTGCCTTTCTCACACACCCTCCGCCAGCCTCGAGTCTCGTATTCGCCTTGCTCCCTCCTCGCCCGCCCGCAGCTCCCCGTCTGCCACGCTCCTCGACGCCCCCTGCGTACTTACCCATCTGCCGCGCGTAGGAGGTACTCTCCGCCGAGTACTCGGCTCGCACCCATCATCCGCGCCGGCCCATCAACTCGAGGATGATTGGTGGCCACGCCCCTCCCGCCGGGGCACCCTCCTCCTCGCCAGCCCGGCCGTGCACGCCCTGGCCGCACGCCAGCCAAGTCTCCCCCATATCAGCATGATAGATCTCCAGCGCAGCGGGCCGCGTGATTACATCTCGCCGTGCACCCCTCCGTTATGTACCTCTACTTACCGCCATCGCGGTCGTTTCCGATGTTCACGCCGAGCTGAGCCCATGTCGCAAACCCCAGAGATGGACGTCCATCTCGCAGCGGCACTGCTTTTCCTTGCTATTCAGTGCTGTAACCGCATCCTGCCAACATACAGTAGTCGGGCCCGGAGATATCCGGAGGCTCGTCTCGGACACCCCATCTCACCGAATCCCAGCATCCCAAGGACTGTATCCTAACAAATGTCGTAGTAAGAACCCTACATCACAAGCAAGTATCCCGATACAGCACCCATCGACATCCACGCTCTCAACATAAGATGCCGGCCGGCCGCAGTCCCCGTCCTGCCATACGCCATGATGTCCTGATATCCCCGCAGTGCCGCACGCGTGTGACGATGCACTCCCCAGTCCGTACGACCTATGCACCCCGGGGCGCTGAGAACCTCTCCTCCCCGCCAAGCTTTCCCTCGAGCCCGGCGGAGGCTGACATCGCACGACTGACACCCGCATCGTCCCCGTGCGAACTGACTGCAATCTGGCAGTGGTATGCAGCTTTCCACCCTCATCGCAGCAGTCTGGCCACCATGTCAATGGTGCGATACTCGACTGCCCGATGATCCTCCGGGGCTTGCCACCTCCGACGCGAGGAACGCGAAGGCATATCCAATACGACGAAACGGAATACCCCACTCGCGACTTCAAGTTACGTGGACATCCGGATATCCAAATCCCATATCCTGTACCGGCCTCCTGGGGCCTTGCGAAGCCTTGGGACCTCGACATGATCCGCAGTACCGCCGTCCACGGCCAACTCGTGATCCCCCTGGGCTCGTGAGTCCTGGAACGTCTAGTAGTAGTACTCGTGCATACCGTGTGTAACGCTCTGGTGTTCCCCGCTCGCTCACGCCTCGTACAGCAAGTACACACAGCCTCCAGCTCGCCTTTCCTCCACCAAACTCGTTAGTACCCACCACCCGGCCCCTCCTACCGCGCGTATGTACCCAAACTGACGTACTGCCCCCCTCCCAAAGCAGGCCGCATGCGTCCCGATTCCCCAAACGTCACCGGTCACCCTCCCCGGCACGCCGAGCCCCGAATCCCGACGCGCACGAACCACCTGCCCCCCCGAGCCCGGAGCGCCCTCGAGCTCATCGAAAGAGGTTCGCGCTTCGTTCTGCTTCTTGGGGTTCGCTGGCGGCTGATTAGGCTTTGCACAGACGCCAGACGCGCGGTTGGGTGCACTCGGAGGCTCAGAGACTCGGAAGTGCTCAGATCTGCGGCGGCGGACGAAGTATTCGTACTCGTGCAGTACTGACGCCTGAGGGCGTCCGCTGACGAGGGGCTCTCGCCCAAATGGTTGATCGTCGGCTCCAACGCGGTGGATGGAAGTGCTTTCTCTCTGGCATCTGGCACTGGCAGGCCTAGGAGGCGCATATACACATACACACACGGCGGCGTACGCATCCACCGGGAACTTACCTGGAGCGACTGGGTCAAGGTGATCACTTGAGCTCGCTAGCCGGCTCACCTTGGGTCCTGGGACGCCCGGTAGGCTGCGTATTCTCCGCGTCAAGCCAGACATGGCCCGATGCCAACGCCGACGACATCGAAGCTAGATGCAGTCGCCCTTCCTCTTTCCCAGCAGGCTCGCGCCACATCCGTGTGGTTACTTGCTTCAAGTTCCGGCCAGTGGTCTCGTCACGACACGCTGCCGATGCTGCGAGGGCCGTACTTTCCCACCTCCTCCGATCGTCTCCTCTCCCGGCGACTTGGCCGAACGCCGTACCATGCCTCCTGCTATGCACTGTCCAGCACTCGACAGTCCCCAGTCCCGACAGACCGACTCCCAGGGTGACTGTGCACGTCCACGTCCATCATTTCATCAGCTACGAACATCTATCACCAATACGGCGGTACCTGGCAGACCTGCGTGGTGTGGGGGTAGGAATGCGAGTTGTGGACTGATCAGAGACTTCTGACTGGACGCATCCCCCCCTTGCTCTGGTACATATCTACAGTATGTACATGGGAGCATGTACTGCATACACCCTGCTTACAACTGTACAACGCATCACGCCCGACTTCGACCTTTGCTATTGATAGCCACTGGCAGGCGTCGCATGTCCTGGGGTGCGCAATATGAGCATCCCATCAAGTGGGAACACGGGATCCAAACACCCGAGTCCGACGCTATATCTCTCCGGAGTCTCAGCTATTCCGAACCCAAGGCTCAAGCCCGTCCCCACACACAGGCCCACAAGCACATGATACACGCATAGACGTGCGAGCTTCTAGGGTACGCCCCCGCAGAACGCAGAACGCGAGAAGACGATCGCTACCCTGCACTCTCGAGCGACCTGCCATACACATCCAAGCTGCTCGTTGATGTCGCGTATGCGTACGTGCTTGCCTGTGAAAGAACGCAGCTTCCCCGGACCCGCCGACGGCGGTCGACCGCGTGCACCTCTCCGCAGTTGCTCCTCGCTAAGCACCCCGCTTACGCTTACATACCCTCCCCCTGTCACTGTGCTTCTCGGCCGGAAGCTCGAACGGTGCCCGTCTTCGACGAGGCACGGAACCACCTCCAGTGACCTCTGGGCGACCTTCTGCGAATCCATCGCTCTGAGTTTGGGTTACACAATTGTGTACATAGTACTAGTACAGTAGCGTTTGGCTCGTCTGATGCTTCCAGACGACACTTCGCTGCGCCTACCTGCACCTCCACGCCGGCGTACCCGCGCACCCACCCGACTCTCGACATGCAGTATGTATTACTGATTGGCAATGGAACGAGCGTACCGCCGGCCTGCGGAAGAACCCATGGGATGCCGCCGGCGCTCCCCCCGCCAAGCCTGCGGCATTCCACGCGGATACCGACGTCCTCCCGCCCCAGTGCTAGTCGTTTATGTCTCTCTCGTGCCGGTACTCTGGAGACATCCCCGCGGCGCGCCCTCAAGAGGCTAGCCAAGACGGGCGTGGGGACACTGCGCGCTGCGCGGCCATCCCGGACATAGCGGGTGGCGGCCGACGCTCACGTTCTTCTAAGACATCGACTAAAGGCAAGGCTCGGGTTGTGCAATGTGCTGCAATGTGCCAGGCGATTATGTATGCTTGCAAATACGATACGCACCAAGTGAGTACATACATCTGGATGTACCTTACGAGTAACGGCATTCGGGATCAACGTTCAACAGCTTCCGGAGCCGCTCAGTGCGCTCACTTGCAAGCTCTCCATCATAATGGACGTTGTGTGAATTCAGTCCCATGACACTCGTCATCGCATGAAATATGTACGTACTGCAAGATATGTCGGACGACCGAATCGCACCGACTGATGTACCCTCAAAGTTCCGCACCGATCAGATCAAGGTCTGTCCGCCCTTCGTGTGGACGAGTACGGGAAGTAAGTACTTGTACGGAGGCGGCTGCAGTAACGATCGCGGTTCAAACGTCCGCCGACCATGAGCCCGAGGTACACCAAAAGCACTCCGCGGTACATTGGGTGAGCCAGTACTTACTCATCTGCATGGCGGACCTGCAGTGGCACGCGTCCACGCAGCCTGTAGACGGAGGGCGAGAAGTTGATGGACGAGGATCAGCGCGTCCACGAGGCATACTGAGACGCGCCCTCGTCATATGTACTTGCAGCAAATGCGACAGGTGCGACACGGGCCTGTGGCTAGCCAGTCAGTCCGCAGGTCGTATGACGCGCCGAGGAGGGCAGCGCGAGCGGATAACAAACACACGCGCCCTCGCGCACGTCCATCGGAACCTTCGAACGAGGCCGCGGGGGCCTGAGCCTGGGCTCCCGCGAAGTGAACCCTGATCTGCACACGTCGTGGCGTCCGGCAAGCGAACGAAGGTCGAGTTCAGAATGCTGGGGGAGTGGTCTGATCGTTGGACATTCAATATTCATGCATCATGCGTGGCCGGCGACGATCCCTGCAAAGACTCATTTGGTGGACTAGCGCCTGGCGTTCAGTATCCCAACTGCCCGTGGCACGCCGCACACCACGGTCCACAGGATCACGATATGGTCTCGCCCAGATTGGATATGCAGGCGCCGCGAGGGTCCCGGGGACGTTGATGCCTATCGAGGCTCGATTACCGATGCCATACCGGGGAGGATGCTCGCAGGCACGTACATACCAGACCTGCGAGATCGACACACGCGATGCGGTGTGCATTTTCAGCGAGTGCCCTGTCTTCCACGCACTCTCGACCCTGACAAACACTGCACAGGACGAATGGCAGGACGCGATAACTGCCCGGGTGCCCCATCACGAGTACATAACGCTATGCCCTCCAAATGCCCAGCTGGATCTTCTACTGGGCGTGGAACTGATCGTGATGATGTGGGAACGCGGTTCGCCGAGGCACCGAGAGAGGGGAGCGAGAACTCCAGTGCGCACAGACCCGACAGAACAGAGAAAGGGAGAGCCGAAAGCGAAGGAGAGCGCACGCCAGGCTCGCGCGGCTGCAGGTGGGAAGACTAAGACGCCCGAAGTCAATGAAGAAGTACTTACTTGCCCGGCTGGGCTGCGCAGAAGTGGGGAAGCGAACAAGGGGAAGAGCCAAGGAGCCCTGTTGCCTTTCGGAGACCCCGCAGATCTCGCGCAAGCGGAAGTCGGGCTGGCGCGAGGACCCGATCGCGAGTCTGCTGGCTGCAGAGTCTATCACCGCCGCGTTCCCGCGGTGCGCATCCGTCGCCCGTCCTGCAGCTTCTGGGATACTTATGTTATCCGGGCGGGTGCGGGTCGGCGGGTAAGCGAGCTCGAGCTTGCGCTACGAGCGAACCGTGACGATCTGCAGCTACCGAGTCGGGCGACGGCGCGGTTCCGAGGCCCGAGCAAGCAAGCAAGTATGCTTGATGGATTGGCGTGCAGGCACGCACGGACGAAGCAGAGGCTCGGGGCCCCGGGTCTCCTCTTCGCACGTTCAATTATGGTACGGAAGTTGCCTCAGGCTGAATCCTGACATGGTCGACACAGCGGCTGGGAGCATTCCCGAATGGAGAACAAAGCGGGTGTCATCTGCCATTGGCGTGAATAACCCAGCGACGGTGTCGATGAGGGTGCAGACGGAGGGACCTGAAGAAGGGATATCGTCAGCCCGGGTGCCGGCCAGCGGAAGAAGCGCAGTTACGTACGAAGGGCCGAGGGTGAGTACACACGAGGCAGCGAGCACTGCGTCACGATGGCATAAGATCAGCCTTGCGTCACCCCCATTGGTCGATGATGCCCTCTGCTGAGAGCATTGATTGCATTGGTGGGAGTGCGAAACGGACATGTCATTTCGTGCGAGGCCTTCTGGAGTCTAGACTTTAGACTAGCCTGAGGAAGGCGCGGGTCGCCGTGCGGCGTGGCGTGTGTCGTCGTAACAAAGCGATGACCATGGAGCGGGACAGGTGCAGCTGGAGCGCGAACCGCACTAGTAGGCATGCGTCGCGAGGCAACGCTATCTCGTCTCGTCGACGATGGCTGGTGGCAGCTGCAACTGCGAAGTGGCAACACCCAATATTGTTCGCTGCTCCTGCTCCCCAATATAAGCTCAGCGACCGAAGCGACGGCCGTGATCAACCGCAGCCGTCACAAACATAAGATATGGCATACGTACTAGCACCGCAGAAGCGACAGACGCCACTGGAACGGACGACTCGGAGAAACTTGCGTAGGAGGGCGTACGTAGGCCATTCAGTGGCGGGCGACCGGCGGCCAGGAGAGGAGAACCCGGAGCCCGAGGGAGAGGAAGCTTCTGCCATGCCGGTATGCGAGATGAGCAGCGGGCGTCGACGGGCGCAGTGTCTGCGGCGGGTCTGCTGGGTCTTCTGACGGCCCCAGAAGACATGAATGCAGGCCTGGACGGCCTCGTCGCCTCGGGGGTTGTCTGGGTGTCCGGCGAGGAGGTGCGCTGCACCGTGTCGCTCCACTTGAGCACACAGGAGCAACCGAGTGTGCGTGCGCTGTGGCGTGGCGCATCGACGTGTAGCGAACCCTGTACGACTCGGAGCCCGGCTGGCTCTCGTACGCCGTCGGGCACGAAGGAGATGCTTCGTGCGCAGCAGGAACGCGCGCGCGCGTGGGGGTCCCGGGAGGTTGGAGGAAGAAGAACGCGGGCGATGTCGTACACCGCTCACAGGCGTCCGTCTCCGTGTCCGCGTCTTCCTGGGTTCTCGTTGGCGGCGGGCGCGAAGAAGCGGGATCTGGAGGACAGAAGTCCTGCCGCCGAGGGTCTTCTACAGGGCCCGGCTGTACGTCGCGGGAAACTTTATCATGTCTCGTCAGTATGACCGATCCCAGTAAGTAGCTGCGCTGGCGGGAGTTGGGGGGTACTGGAGGGTCGAAAGGGCGCTCGCGACGATGGAGGGTGACGCGTGCACAAGGATGTGGTGCATGGACCGGTGGCTCTGCAGACCCATTCTACCAGTGAAGGCACGGGACCGAATGAGTGAGATAAAGCGGACGTGCGCGTCGGTGGCACGACGTCTGGGGCCGGATAGAAGTTGGTGGCTGGATGCCGGACCCTGTATCGGATTCAAGAGTCGGACGCGTGCTTCGAAGGTGCGACACCTCCTTGATGGTGGCCGTCGGACATAACCCAGCCTGCGCACCGGCGTGCCCTGAGTGAGCAGTCAGTTTGGGGTCTGTGCATGATCATCCGTGCTTGCTGTCACTTGCAATTGTATCACGTCCAGGGTCTGTGCCTGTAGCACTGTCAGCGCTGAGTGCTGGACGCTGCCAGACGTTGGATGCTGGACGCTGGGCCAGGAGCTGAGACTTGACGCGGGACGCGAGACGCGGGCCTGGGGTGAGTTGCCGGACACGCTTCGTTCCGAGGCCTTCGTGCAAGAAAGCGTCAGACATCGTCCAATCGACCGATTGCAACAATGCAAATGTTTCGAGAGTCCAGTACTCGGGATATCGCGAGGATCAACACAGCCCGAGCCTCTTGGTCAGTACGAGGGTCGCGGGCTTTGCCTGTGTTGCTGGATAGATGTATGGATGCGGCAGTAGTGGGAGGTGCGTAGGGCCCAAAGACGATTACAGGTCAGCCCACTGCCATCGGGCCCGACAGGCCCTCGGTAGCGTTCACTCGGCCAGGACGGGACACGTCGACCCGGCCACCCGTCCCTGCAAACCCCTGGACGGCGGTAGGCGGTATGTCGTACAAGCAGGCGCCAGCTAAGCGATCGACGATCCTCTTGCAGAAGAAGATCGGATGGCGCTGACAGAGCATGCCAGGCCGGGGTGAGCGTCGCGCTCGGGAGAAGGTCCCAGTTTTAGGCGAGGTTTATCGTGGCTGCAGGTGATCCTTCCCGGAATATCGTGACTGCAGCTCCAGCGAACGGACACGAGATCATAGAAGGGTTTCACCTGGGATCGGGCGTCGTTCTGAGGCTAGAGAGGGACCGGAGAACGGAGAACGGTGAACGGTAAACGGGATGCCGGACGATGGGCGAACCGCTGAGGACTGCACAGACGGACGGCCTGGTTGTATGTGATCTGGGGTGCGAAAGATCCAGCATATCAGGCGGCCAGTGGGACATGAGAGCGGCGGCAGGATGGAGACGCTATGAAGACATACGGGTTGGGTTGGCGTTCGTTGAGAGTCGCGCGGCCCCTCGCTCTCGAAGGCACAAACAGAAGTGACTGGCACTTGCACTGTCGCACGCACGCCGGGGGCGCGGTCCACCAGAAGTTGGCATGCAGCCGTGTTCGCTGGACTGCAAGAATGACAGCGAGCATCTATGGTTTCGATACCGGGCGCAGCATCAGTTCGTTGCGCCCACCTGTGGCAGGTATTGTGCTTGCAGTGAGTCCGTGAGTGGCAGTCTGGATGCAGTGCAGCATGAGTGTTGGTTGTGTTTTGGCGTTTGTAGTTCAGTTGAGGGCGAGGTGATACATGGTGCACCATACGAAAGCCAGGGGTGGGACGCGAGCGGAGGGCCGGGGACTGCTGGATGGCACAGAGGACGCCGGATGGCGGGCGTACCGCTGGATGCTGCGAAACAGACGGGTATGGAGACGAACGAATTGATGATTCGTGATACGAGGTGCTCAAAGTCATGCAGATTTGAGGGGTATGCGAGTGGGAAGGAGCTAGGCCTGCCAGAAATGGGATTAAGACGTGAGCGCGACATGATGGGACCATTACAGGGACGCACCGGTCGGGTCGGAGAGTGCCACATGAGGGGCAGGCACGTATGTTCGTTGCGTGTACACCGGGGTTGCCGTGGGTTTCTCCCTGCCATCGGAGATGGGCGGCGATAGAACGGGTACGGAGGGTGTACATCGTGGTGGGGGGTACTCCACGTCGAACTTCGGAGGCCACAGTGAGATCGAGCTGGTATGAGTTGCAACATGCACATTGCGATGGAGTATTGTTCTCGTAATTGAGACATCGATCTGATATGATATGGAACACGACTCGGGTCCGAATGTCATTTGGAGACGTATTTCCTACGGTGTGCCCTGGCAAGACGGGAATGAGTCGTGTGTTGCTGCATTCAAGTGACACGGACTCACCATGAGTGAGTAACTCCCCCGGAAACTGTAATGAGGCAATGACAGAAACACATCACAACCGCACTAAGTCCTTGATCCAAGATACAGACAATCGACTAACACCTAGACTTCAGATCTTCAGAACGCACGCAGTGGCACTACACGACTGAACACTCACCCCATAACAGCACTGGTGGCGACGGCAAGCTCATGCGACCCGACTCCGGCTAAGCATGATCTTTCCATCGTCGAACTCGCGTTCCTGGACCCAACCTCTGCCCACCAACCACCGCCACATATTGGGGAAGCGCGTCGGGTAGGTGCAGACTGTCAGCACATTGGCGGCATCGAGTTCCTGCACCAGGCGGGTCAGACATCCGCCCTTCCTGCACTCCGGGAGCACGCCGGCAAGCCAGATGTGGAGAGAATCGTTCGCTCCGTTCTTCAGAGGCGGAGAGTTGGTGCGAGGGATGAGGAAGAGAAAGGCGATGGGCTTGTCGAGGGAAGATGCGGGAGCGAGATAGACAACAAAAGACGAGGGGTGCGAGAGATGGTGCTGCCAGTATGGCAAGGAGCCGTGCTTGGTTGAGCCATCCGCGGAGAAGATGGTGTTCGAGAGAGCAAGGACGTTGGGAAGGTTCTTGTCTTCAGGAGAGTGAATCCGGTGGAGGGCAAGTTCTGTGGTCATGGCGTAGACTGAGAAAGGGTTGTATCGCCCCAGCGTTAGCCAAACGCAGAGATGTCCGAGCACGAATCGGAGACATAGCGGGACCTTGCTGAGCCTGCTGCGAGGAGACGCGAGAGAGAGAGCCAAGTCGCGCGTCGGGCCGAGTCCGCCGCGGTGTCATGGGCGGTGACAGGGCGTCACAGCCACGTGGGCGTGACTGCGGGGCGACGGGAGCGAAGCGAGGTCGGTTGGGCCGTTGGCGTTGTCGCTCTGGTCGCTCTGTCCGCCTTCCTCCAGCTCTGCTCAGCCGTGTTCCTGCTCTGCAGCTTCTTGTTTCATCCGCCTCACCGCAGCCGCTCCTTGTTTCTCTTACGATACTCTCACGACCTGGATCCCTAAACTACCGCAAGCTTCACTCTACTCAAATTGATCACTATGGCACAACCTCTGTTCGACCAGCATCCACTCGAAGAATACTTCCGACGTGCGTACACACTTTGTGGAGGGCGGCAGAAGCCTGGGGCTGATGTGCGACGCGTGCAGATACGGGAGAAACTGCGGAGCCAATGCCTGGCGGCTCTCCTGACTTCCTACTGGAGGACGACACGCTAGACAGCGACGAGGCGTCGCACCGGTAGATATCCGCCTACCGTCCTTTGTGCTTTGGGCGATACAGGTGAGCTCATCGCTATGTTCCGCTGCTTCAAATGAGCAGCAAGGATGGGCTATGTGCTTCTCCACCAAGTCTCGGTCAACGCCCGCGTCGCTGAACACCGGTGCGCACCGACCATATGCAGTTGCTCTTGGAACTACGCGTCAGGGTGCACGAGCATATATCGTGGATTATGACTGCTCCTAGAATGGTGTGCGGTATCTTGCACGCAGGTCTAGGTCTCACGCTGTCGCGCTCCGTAGCAGTCGCGCGACCGTGGCCCGCGACTCTTGCAATATCGCACTTTCGCGATAGTCAGCTTGTCCCCGCCATTCCGCTCGGCAGAGATCGGTACTTACCACCACGTCTGTGGCTTCGCCATGCTCCGGGTCCTGGGTCTCATAGCAGTGTCTTGGAGAGGCGCCTGTCTTGGGCCGCGAGTATGCACGGGAATGGTGGAGGTGTAAGTGCGCCCCCCTGCCGGACTCCTAAGGCCACAGTTCTGCGCGACCTCTCCTACTTTCGCGTCGGATAACGCACGAAACTGGCAGTAACAGTGCCTCTTGGGCGACGAGGAGACCGAGGTGTGCATCGTACTTCCCTACAGGCAGCCATTTGGGTCTCGCGTTATGGAATGGCTTCGAACGTACATTCTCCAGGGGAGTATATTCAACACATTGCAAGGGTCGCGTCGAAGAATGGAAGGGGCGACTACCCGGCTAACGCCATAGCCAGCTTATGTTCAAGCCGCATGAGTGTAGTCAACCCCTTCCGTCCCTCCGATGTGTCCGACCGCATGCATATACCCTCCCGTGCTTGTTGCGCGTCCGAAGGCTCAGAATCTGCCCTGCGAGGCTGCAGTGAGACTGCGCGCTCCGTACATATTGTCAAGCCACTCTTGAGGAACGGCAGATATTGTTATCGTTCCTGCGCATGTGGCTGAACGTGTGGAGCGCTGGGAGCGGAAGAGGGCTTGAAAGACGGGAGGACGTGTCCCTGTGGTGTCGGGCCGTCCCTACGAAACGGGACGACGGATGTACCGGCTGGTGCGTGTGCGAGGAATGATCCGCCATTCGTGTGCGCCGAGCGCTGGCAGAGCTGTTGCTCAGGCGAGTGGCAGTGGAAATAGTCAATAGGCGAAATGGAGTCCACTTGACGGGCGGACTTCCACTCGGACGACGGGTGGAAGTTCAACCGGCGAAAGGCCGACACAATACCATCGCTCTAGCCACTGGCCTGGTACTTTGCATGCTAGGGCGTAGCTACAATTGCCCCGTCTAGATTGTGTATGCCGCCCCTGCTGCAGCCATTGCTCGGACGTTCTCGACCCGGTAGTGCTCCCATTCCGTATTCATATTCGACACCGCGCTCGTTAAGTTGACTTCCCCATCCGCCAATCTTCGCACCTTCATGCTAGGACCATACTGACCAGTCCCTTGGTTATAGATCGTGAACGAACTACTGCAGTCTTCGTCATGTTCATCCCAAGAAAACAGCTTCGCGGAACGATTCAAGTACGACGTCATCTCGTCCTCATTACTGTCTTCCTCTCTAGCCGCACCGACAAGTGCGGTCCGTCGGACATTCACGCCAGATATACCTGGGAAATTGGACGACGGTAGCACCGAAGGAGAGCCGTCGTTTGCTGGCTCGAATTCCGATGCTCGCTTCCCCGACCCTGTCTCTAACCCATTCGGCTCTCAACTTCCTGTCGCACTCGTCTCACTTGCTGTTGTGCTGCTCTCGATTGGTTACTTCTTTCTCGCCATGATACCGTTGTTTGCTGCTATCTATGTTAGGTACGTTGTACAGCCCGACGCCGAAAAGGCAACCTCCACGACACAAGTGAGTACATAGAGTGTTTAGATCTACGATGACGCTGACTCTCCGTAGACACTAGAAGCCCTGAACGAGTTGATCTCCGCCGGCAACGTGTGGGACTCAGCCATCAACGAGGCGATCATGCTCATCGAGAACGAGGAGCGAAGGTACTTCATGAAGCGTCCTCAGTCGCCACTTGGGCTGATTGCGTTTCCTAGCATCTTTTACGGACCGACTAGCACGCAGGCACCTTCATCAGCCCTGCGCGTCGCACTGCAGTCGTCGCTTTTCACGACACAGACTCAATGCGATAACGTCCGGCAACTCCTGGCTGCTCTCACGGACCCTGCGTCGCTCTCGCAGCTCGCGGAGATGTATGCGCCCCCCTCGCCCTCCCGTCCAGTGCTCTCTCTGGATAACTCGCGCTCCCCCGTCTCACCTTCTGGGACCCTCCGCCCGTTCTCGCACCCCTCGGGTACATGGCGGCAGCGGACGACCTCGCTTCCGAGCAGCAGCAACGCCGACAAGCGTGCGACGTGGAACGGCTCGTACGCCGCCCTTGCGCTCGCAGGCAGCCCCACGGCACATATGCTCAATCGGAAGAAGCAGAACCGCCACTCCAACGTGATATCCCTCTTCCAACCCATGAGCCCAGGGACGAGTGTCAGTGCCCCAGTCAGCCCCCAGCCCCCAAGTCCAGTCGCTCCCGAGCAGCTCGGCGCCCTGGAGGAAGAGGACCAGGTGGCGGAGGAGCTCGGGTCCAAAGGATACTTTGGTGCTGCTGCGCTCGACCTGCAGCGCAAGCGGAAGTCGCAGGGTCTTGAGAGTTTCGGGATCCCGCCGCCGCCGAGCTACTCGGCCACACCTCCCCGCTCGCCTATGCGTGGAGGCTTCGGAGCGCCGCCGCCGACGCAGTCCACCCCGCCTCCCTCGCTCCTGACCCCGACGATTGCCTCGTCATCTCGTCTGACGTCTGTTCACACGACTCGGCATCCGTTGTCTCTGTCTGGCTTGCACCTTGCGCTGCAGGGCGCGCTCGCGTCGAAGCGATACTCGTGTTCGCATCTGCTGGCGCTGCGCTTCAGTGAGGACGAGGACGACACGTACTGGGAGAACGTGCGGTCGGTCATGGCGCTGCTCTCTAGCACGTTCGCGGACGCGTCTACGAGGCTCATGGAGGCTCTCGACGATGCGGAGAAGCGTCGCATCAAGGACGAGAACCCCACTCCTCCCCGCGGCAACTCTGCTCTGCCGCAGGGTAAAGAGAGCGGCAAGGAGCGGAGCAGCTCCCCACTTCGCCGTAGCTTCGCACCTATGCGCTCGATGGCAGAGATGATCTCGTTCGCGCCCATGCCGAGCAACATGTCCCGCCTCGCAGGACACATCGATGCCATCTCCACCGCGCTCAACGACGCGCGGGACCACATGGAGGAGTGCATTTATGCTCTCCGGAATCCCAACAGTCAGTGTGAGACTCAGCTCGATGGCTCCCCGGCTCAAGTGCAGGACCACCCCGCGTTCCAAGCGTACGACCGCCTCCGGAAGGAGCTCGGGTTCGCCTTGCGCGAGTGCGAGCGCGGCCGCGAGCGCCTGCTCGACATCATCGCGCCCCGGCCCATCCAAGAGGTAGACGACGAGGACGCGGATGCGTCGCCGCACACGCCCGGGCTCAGACACGACTCGGGCAGCGAGGCGTCGGAGAACGAGAAGGGGCCGGTGTCGCCTGTGCCCCCATCGAGCGCGGGACTGGGGTTGACGCTTTCGTTTGGACAGGAGCAGGAGCATGTGGACGACGCCACGGCGCATCTGCTGCTGAGCGCGTCGTCGCAGCATCTGCCCCCGCAGGGTGCTGAGCAAGTGTTTGAGGCGGAGACGGGGAGCGGGGCGCTGTTCACGCGGCCAAGGAGCAAGATGTCGCGGGAGGACCGCATCAGGATCATGAAAGCACGCAGGGTGAGCGGGCTGCCGACGTCGAGCTCGTCGCTGGCGGAGATGGATGGGGAGTTGCCGGCTGCGGAGAAGCCGCAGAGGGAGAAGTGGGGGCCGGGAGGGGAGGTCGTGCAGGAGCTGAAGGATGTGATCTGGAAGGTGGGCGAGAAGAGGCGGAGGATGACCCAGCAGGTGCAACCGCACCATCCGCACCACCCGCACCAGAAGGAGGAAGCGGAATTGACGCCGCGTCCCCTGCCCGTGTCTGTGCATGCGCGTGAACCGGTGCGGGAGACGTCTATCTTGATTGACGTCGAGGAGGGCTCGCCTACTGGCGGTAGCGTCGAGGAAGAGGACGGGTCGGATTTGGCGTACCTCGACGACTCGCCCTCGCCTCCGTCAAAAGCCCTCGCAGACGCCGACGTCTCCGTCTCGGTGCGCTCGTCCCTCAACTTGGAGCTGGCGGTTGCGCTCGCACGGGACCGTCCCTCTACTGATACCCTTGATCTGCGGACTACGCATGGTTTGGACGGGGACTCGAGTATGTCATGACCCATGCCCCCTGCTATGGACGGACGATGGATATCTATCTCCCCACTTACTTACATATGTGCTCTCCTTCCCCCTCCCCTCGCCCTCCGTTTCTCCTTCGCACTCGAGCTCGTCAGCTCGGGCCCGCGCCACGTACTGCTCATGTATAATGTTACAGCGTTTCATAATCTCTTTCTTTCGTACCTCGTTCGTCGTCTGGCTTCACTTCACTTCACTTCACATGGATCGGAACCGTACTAGTACTAGCACTGCAACTGCACACGTATGCATCATACACCTCGTCGTATACACTGGCGCTCTCATAGATCTCCGTCTCTACGATGCGCACGATGGGTTCAGGGCCGAGGCGTCGGTGAGTGGTTCTGGTTCTCGAAGACTGACCGCGATGTGTTCAGATCTTTGCGCGTTTGCGAATTGGCTGTGGTAAGTCAACGTTCACGCGTGGATGTTGGACCCATCGCTGATGGTTTCGTCGACAGCAATACGACTCACTTTCCTCGTGACTCGTGGGTTCCTGCCTGCTTAACATGGACTTCCCAGGGAAGGCGATTGAGCGGTATGGGCTCCCTGTGGTCTCATTGCTGTGTATGCTGACGGCCAATTACAGCAGTTTCTGCCTGACTACAGCTTTTTCGACCCCAGTGCGTGAAGGTCACGCGTATGTCCTTAGTTGACGATCTTCCCAACTGCTCGTACGCAGAGAATGCCGGCGAGAGGGCTCGACTTCGGTGGATGCACATTCTGTGCCACCATCACCACTCTTCCTCCTATCGTGCGGATATTGCGCCCGAGCGCCGCTTCCGCTGCAGCATTTTTCCTGTGAGCACCGCGGTGTCAGCTGCACCGTGTGAGGATCGCAGGTTCGTGCCTGGTGCGAATGTATGTGATCCACTTGTCCTCGCACGAGCATCGTCTGCACAGCAGTCTCATGCTAGTCGAGTGTCATTCGGGTATACCTCGCCATGCCCGTCGAAGTGCTCTGACCTCTCTAGGAGGAAAGTCTCGAGGACGTCAGCGCGATGACGGTGAAAACTGATCTGTACGTTCACAAGTCCTCTCTCCTCTGATGACGCTGACGACCTCGACGATCCCCAAGGCTTACCGTATCGCAAGGCATAGACGATGCGAGCATCGAAGCCACACGCATGCCTTTGCAGGCTGTCGCAAACGCACAACGTGAGAGGGCCGGGCGCTATCCACCGTGCTTCGAAGGTGACTTTCACACCGGCGCACGGGACTAGTCCAAGTCTGAGCATGCCGAGTGACCAGCACTTCTGAACATAGTCTGGGTAAGTTTTACCCAATGGTTGTTGTCTCCGCATTGACTCCATATCCCGGCAGGATAAGCCTCCTGGTCACCAGCACGTCAGAAGCGTCAAAGCTCTCGGATACAATTCGAACTATGCCCATGTTCGGGGCCTGTGACTCCGCTCGAGCGGACGCAGCTCAGGGCTCAGTGTATATAGAGTCTATACTGTGAGGCTCGGAGGCGACATGCGCTGCTGTGCCCTCATGACTGGAGCCTATCTGCATTGATGCCAGTCTCCTTTCTTGCTCTTGTGCCGTTCGTAACGCTGATCATCCTCTACGCGCGCTCCCTTGTTCGATGGAACTCACGAGCTCGTGGGAGGCCCCTGCCGCCCGGTCCAAGGGGACTGCCTTTCTTCGGCAACGTTTTCGACTTGCGCAAGGGAAGGCCGTGGCTTACCTTCAACAAGCTACGGGAGAAATATGGTACGTCTAGACTACGGTCCACTTTCTGCAACGCACCACGCTCATCTATGCATTCTTAGGAGCTATCCTGTATTTCGAAGCTTTCCGGTAACCTATTGTGGTTCTCGGTAGTTCCGACGCAGTACTCGAGTATTTGGATAGACGTTCCGCGAACACATCCGACCGCTTGAAGGCGCCCAGTATCTCACTGTGAGTACCGCACCCTGACCCTCGCTGCTCCTCATTTAAACTCTACGCAGTACTGGACACGAATGGTCCTTCGGTCTGATGCCGTACGGCCCAGCTTGGAGGCGCCAAAGGCGTATCTTCTGGCAGTACTTCCATCCGGGCGCCATCGACAGATACCGGCCATTTCAGCTTGCGGCAATGCATACGTTTCTAGCGAAGGTCGCAGGCAACCCGGATCAGCTTGATGGGTATATTCAATAGTGAGCCGAGTCTTCACGCATTAATATGCATACCACAGTTGAGCAGGAGGACCCAGCACCTTCACGACTGCCGTTCTCAAGATGGCGTATGGTATTGACGTGAAGGATGAGCACGATGAGGTGCTCACTTATATCGACACCGGCTTGCAAGGGTCCCGTGAACTCATCATAGGCGGCTTCCTGGTGGACTTCTTTCCTGTGTTCCGCCATATGCCGTCCTTCTTACCTGGCTGCGGATTCCACAAGTTGTTCGCAAGATGGCGCAAGGACAACAAGCTCTTGAGGGACATGCCGTTCCGGCGCTACGAAGAAGCTGTCGTAGGTGCTTCCGGTACTGAGCCTCCTTCCACGCAGCTGATCAGGGGTCTGCAGAATGGCAACAAGACGCCTGCGTGCATCCTTACAGACATTATCTCTAGCGCCGATGGTGATGTCAAGGAGTCACCGAGTGACTTGGAGACAATCGCAAACGACGTCATGAGCACGATCTACATAGGTGAGCACAATCCGAGCGAAGACTATATCTGGTGCTCATCCGCCGACTTCTACAGCAGGATCGGACACGGTACTTCGGACTCTACTACTTTTCGACGCAAGCAGGACTTACAATACTCACCTAGACTCCTTCGGTCCTCAAGACGTTCTGTCTTGCCATGTCCCTCTATCCTGACGTTCAGCAGAAGGCACACGCTGAACTGGATGCTGTCGTAGGCCACGACCGCCTCCCGGACTTTGATGACAGGAAGTCGCTGATCTACGTGGATGCCATCATCAAAGAGTCCCTTCGCTGGATGAACGTGACACCTCTCGGCTTGGCGCATAGCACTACCGAGGACGACGAGTTCGGTGGATATTTCATCCCAGCGGGTAGCATCGTAATGGGGAACATCTGGTGATCCTCCTTTCGTTAGGCGCATGCGACGTTGAACTAACCTCGCCGAGTTCTAGGGCGTGCATGCATGATCCTGATATCTACGAAGACCCTGACGTGTTTCGACCCGAACGTTTCATACGTGATGACAAGTTGAATCCAGACGTCCGCGACCCATACGAGTTCGTCTTCGGTTTTGGGAGACGGTATGCTCCATTCCTCGAGCCATACCCGAAGCTCAATGAACTTATCCTCGAATGTACAGAATCTGTCCGGGCAGGTACTTTAGCGACGCCGCGCTCTTCATCAACGTTTCCGCAATGTTACATGTCTTCAATATCACCCCTCCCGTTGACGGTGCTAGGAAGGAAATCAAGATAGAGCCAAGAATGTTAGACTGCGTGGTCTCGTGAGTATTTTCATCAGTTCTTTGGGGCTCGATGAGTGAATGGACGTGTGCAGACGTCCGGAAGATTCTCGATGTGCAACATCAAAACTCGGGGACCCTGGGCAGAGAAGCTAATCGGCGTGTTTGAACAAGACTCTTAGTGTAGTCTCAGGCGCATTGAAACGTACGAGAGGAGTTCGTGCGGTTATGACACATCTCGATTGCGCTCCTCGAAACACTGGCTGCTAGTTCTGTGAGTCTTGAATTCCTCGAAGGGCTTCTTCCCACTTACTCGTCCGACCTACTTATTCATAGCGTGTACCGTACAATATCCTTACAATATCTTGCGTCCTGTCCGGAAATCGTGTTTGATATGTTACTGGGTAGTGGTTCCGCGCCTCCCAAAGGCTGGTCGCCCGAGATGAAGCAGCGCAGTATCAGCATGCCGTGCCGAGATCGCGAGATACTATCCGCTCTCATTAGGAATGCTGAAGCCAGTCGAAGCATCTACGGAAACGCAGAACCCGACTGGCTACACATTGTGTTCGGGGCGGTGTCTTATGCCGGTCCGAACAATTCAGCCAGACTCGAAGTCCAGACTTGCTGGAAGGAGAATCGTTCTTACTTTGTGTCTATACCGCGGCGAGTCGGAGTCGACACTAGGAGACACAGCGCGGGTAAGTCTGGCGGGACAAAGTTTGTCGCCTCCGCACTGACTCCATTCGTTGGCAGGCCATTCTATCGGTTTCCGACGTATCAGAAGCAACAGCACCCGACTCAATCAAACCATGCCCATGCATGCTGAGGACGCGTGACTCAGTCCGAGCGGCTGAGAGATCTCTTAAAGGCTCCCGTACGCAATTCAGAGATTATCCTCTCACCGGTGCATCTCCGAAACCATCATGGGTCTGTCCATATGGCCGTCTCGTCTTGCTTTGGCCGTCCTCTTGGTCATAATTCTGATTTACTTACGCTCTCTTGTGCGATGGAAGTCCCGGACTCGTGGACGGCCTCTACCACCCGGTCCAAAGGGCCTACCCTTCTTTGGCAATGTGACTGACTTACGAAAAGGAAGGCCGTGGAAAATATTCAACAAGCTACGATCCAGATACGGTGCGTCTATTGCGCATCTCTGAGACCTACTCTCACCGTTCACTCTAAGGGCCTATCCTATACTTCGAGGCTTTCCGCCAACCTATCGTGGTGCTTGGTAGTCCCGACACCGTACTCGAATTCTTAGACAGGCGTTCCGCAAATACGTCCGACCGCAAGCAGACTCCAAGTATTTCGCTGTGAGCACTGAGATATACTGTCGCTCTTTCTAGGCCTCATCCAATCGCAGCACTGGACACGAATGGGCTCTTGGATTTCTTCCATATGGTGCGGCGTGGAGACGCCAGCGGCGCATTTTCTGGCAGCATTTCCACCCAGGCGCCATTGAGAAGTACCGACCAATCCAGCTTGCTGCGGTGCACACGTTCCTTGCGAAGGTGGCTAGCGATCCAGAGGGGCTTGATGAACATATACAGTAGTAAGTGCCAAACTTCTGGCCCGTACGTCGAGGCTGTCATTGAGCATACTCGCACAGCACGTTCACCTCTGCCGTCCTCAAAATTGCTTACGGCATCGACGTGAAGGGCGAGAACGATGAGATGCTCGCCTTCATCGACGCGGGATTGGCAGGGACTCGCGAGCTCGTTCTCGCAGGCGGTTTCTTGGTGGACTATCTCCCAATCCTGCGTTATATGCCTTCCTTCTTTCCGGGCTGCGGTTTTCACAGACTCTTTACGAAGTGGCGTGAGGACAACAAGCTGTTTAGGAACATGCCCTTCAAGCGCTACAAGGACGCCGTCGTGAGTGCCTTGGCTACGTTGCTTGCGTCCACCGGCCAAGGCTGATAGGAGATCGCAGAATCACAACAGGAAGCCTGAGTGCATCCTCGCAGAGGTCGTTGCTGGCGCCGATGACCGTTCTAAGGAGTCAGTTAGTGACCTGGAGGAAGTCGCCAACGACGTCATGAGTTCGGTCTTGGAAGGTGAGTACATAGTGAAAACAGAATCCGTTCTGAGTGCTCAGATGGCCCGGGCTTTACAGCTGGATCTGACACAGTAGGCACTGCGGTTACAAGGGTAGTCCACAGGAAGTCAAGCTAATCGCTGCGTCCAGACCGCATCGGCCCTCAAGACATTTTGCCTCGCGATGTCTTTGTACCCGGACGTTCAGAAGAAGGCGCACGACGAGCTCGATGCCGTCGTCGGCCACGACCGCCTTCCTGACTTCGGCGACCGTGACTCGCTGACGTACCTGAACGCAATAATCAAGGAGTCACTGCGCTGGATGAACGTCACTCCTCTCGGGTTGGCGCATTGTACCACCGAGGATGACGAGTTTGGCGGGTACTTCATCCCAGCTGGTAGCATCGTGATGGCGAACATCTGGTGAGAACTACTACCTCACTCTCTACTAAGCTGAGTTCAAGCTAACGGACGCAAAGGGCATGCATGCACGATCCCAAGACGTACGAGGACCCAGATGTCTTCAGACCGGAACGTTTCAAACACGACGGGAAGCTTGATCCGAATGTTCAGGACCCATACGAGTTCGTGTTCGGCTTTGGCAGACGGTTCGTCATCTTCCTGCGGTATCCCTTGTGCCCAACGTGAACTCAATCTTGGCGTAGCATCTGCCCTGGACGGTACTTCGGCGACGCTGCGCTGTTCATCAACGTCGCTGCGCTACTGCACGTGTTTGATATCACCCCGCCTGTCGACGAGAACGGGAGAGAAATCCACATTGAGCCCAGAATGGCAGACTGCGTGGTTTCGTGAGTGGTGTTCATCGCTTGTTCTTGAGGAGTCCAGCGGGATGACCGAGCGAATGCACATAGACGGCCGGAGGACTCTCGGTGTACCATCAGATCTCGGGGGTCATGGGCAGAGGCTTTGATTCCCAGCATGGAACGCTAGCCAACAGCTTGAAGCGTCTGCCTGTTGACAGGCGGAGGTCGTCTCGAATGGAGAACAGAGAAGCACACAGTACGATACGGGAGAGAGGAGCTGACATTCAAACGCACGCCCTCAGGGAGCGAGTACAAAGTACAGACATACAACAACGAGAATAAAAAGTGTCGTCATGAGGATGAGATGGTACATATGCGGTATACAGGGATGGAGAGATAGCACAGAACAGCAACAAGGATTCGGAAGGAGAAATGTCTGACATACACAGCTAGGGTCTCTGCATAAGGGTGTCATGGTAACGCGTTATGGTACCATGACAAGACGCAATGTGTCGAGCCGACGCGGAAGGCTCCATAGACAATAGAGCGCCATCTCGCAATCAAAAGTCGCGGGGAGAGGCGAAGGCAAGCATTGAACCTTCGGCCTAGGCGAACGAATGGTCCTTGCCGGGCACAACAAGCTCGTCCTCCCACGACTCGACGTCTGACTCGTCCTCGAAGTCGCATGTCTGCGACAAAACCACGAGGTGGGCGGCAGTGCCGGAGGGAATGCGGAGGCTGCGCGGCTTGCGTGAGCGACGGGAATGGGAGGACTGGGCGACACCGGGAGTTGATCGCTGCCGTTTGGCAGCCTGCATGATCTTCCTGAGTGCGGCATTGCGCACACGGCGCGCGGTCATCTCTTGCTCCAGGCGGCCGATGGCATGCAGAACTCTCTGCATGCGCTTCTTCCCGGGTGCGGTACCTGAAGTAGTACGCCCGGGGTCCGCATTGCTTTGGGCAGACATTGAAGATACCGTCCTGAGTGCATCATTAGGTGGCACTGCTTGCGCGCATGCAGGTACGGCCGAGTCAGAGCAACCGCCGAGCTTTCCGGTAGGCGCTGCAAGCTCTGCAACGTCAATGGTGGCGGTCTTCCTAAGAACTGGGAATATGGGTACGGGACGACATCCAAGCATGCAAGAGGACACTCACCAAAGGCGAACGTGTGACGCAGACCACGACCCAGCCGGGCCAGTAGTCCGCGGCAAACTGGTGTAACGACTTCCTCTCCGCCCGATAGCTGTGCTCTCGCTTCAGCACTACTTTCCTAGAAAGTTTCGCAGTTCAATATGAGCGGCCAGCAATGATAGTGCACATGGAGTACTTACACAAATACTTGCACGGACCTCCTGGATCTGCTTGCATAAGACCCCAATCCGAGACGACAAGCCGTCAAACCAGGCGTCGACCTGCTCCCAGAACGTGGTGGCTCTGTATGTCTCCTCGCGTACCCGCTCTGTACTGGAGCGGAACCTGAAGGGCGCGGTCAGCCGATTGTGGCAAATAGTAAATTCGAGTGGCTCACTTGTTCAGGTTACCCTCAAAGTGGCGCATCTCGCGAAGTTGAAGGCCTTCCTCGATGATGGAGCGGAGAAGCGTTTCGGTGTCCAGCAAAGTCTGCTCGAGTTTCTTGAACTTCGCTGGAGGCAACTGGCTTTGAATGACACTCCAGATCATGGGTATCACCGTGAATGTCCCAATGGCCCCAACAACGACCCCGAAGACGCTCATACTGTACTCTGCGCCGTCCGAACCCGACATGATGGCCAACCACGACGGGACAGCGAGGTATAGGCAAGGGAATGTCGGAAAGCTTGGGAAGCCTGTCGATTCGGGAGGGGTCTGGAAGTCAGAATACGTCGATCCCGGTGGAAGGGAGGAACAAGCCTTGTCCTTGCCCAATATGCTCGCATGCTTTTAGCATGACCATCATAGAGATGGGAAACAAACAACGAGGATGCAGCGTGTATCGATGTTCTTGCGAACCCGGTCCAGCCGCCCTGGGCACAGCCTTTTCCCAAATAAGGCACTTTTGATGTTCCCACGGTCGCAGGTGACATGGGCGCTGGCCATCGCAAACCAAGTTCGACCGCGCGATCTTGTTTCTTTCTTCCATCCATGTAACTACCCGATGAACGCCCATCCCCCTCGTCTCCCCCACTACATATTTGTGTCGAAAGAAGCTGCAGAACGGTTTGCAAATGACACTAACGACGGATTCTACGACCTGGTCGAAGCGGAACAATACTGGCGCGACCGTTATGTCTTTCTCCACGAGAGTGGTTACACCCTCAGGCCACGCTATCATCCCAACTGGAAACCTTCATGGATCGGAACGAACCGCGACCCGATGTTCTGTGAAGACTCTATCATCATCACCGTGAGTGACACACCAGTCTCCTGCTTATGACGGAACTGACTGCATTCACAGTATCCCCATGTCATTGACGCGACTCGTCGCACGGATGGGCGTGTCGTCTCGATCAAGAGCACTCGGAATGATAGTCGCGAGATTTCAATTGCTAAGCATCTCTCTCAGATACATGAACCAGAGAACCATGCCGTACCGGTCCTCGACGTCTTCACGGACCCCTTCGATGCGTCACTCTCATTACTGGTGATGCCATATCTGCGGCCATTCAACGACCCTGAATTCTGCACGATTGGTGAAGTCATGGACTTCATTCGTCAGACACTAGAGGTCTGTTCTTGCTCGCTCTGCCGCTAGTAGAGACATGCTGATGAACGTTCAGGGTCTCTCTTTTCTGCATAAACGACGTGTAGCTCACCGGTTCGTCTCCATGTTATGGGCCCCTTCGGAGAATGCTCATTCACCTCATAGGGACATTGGTGCGGCAAACGTCATGATGGACGGTCGAGATTTATATCCCGAAGGCCATCATCCTGTCCGGCGCGACTACTCCATAGACGCTATCCACGAGCTCCGCCCTCTAACACGTACCATCTGGCCCGTCCGGTATTACTTCATCGATTTCGGCCTCTCCAGACTGTTTGAAGAAGGGGAGTCTACCCTCGTCCTTGGGCGCACCGGCAGAGACAAGGAGATTCCGGAGTTGTCTTCGGAGGTTCCGTACGACGCTTATCTGGCAGATGTGTTCGCGTTGGGCAACCTGTACTACAAGGAGTTCGTATCGGTGAGTAGCCACCTCCATCTCATACAAAAGATTGATTGAACGGGCCGACAGAAATACCATGGTCTTGAAGTCATCCAACCGCTCATCAACATGATGAAGTGGAAGAATCCAGCGCAGCGCCCCACGGCCGACGCCGCAGAGCGAATCTTCCACAGCATCTACAGTCGCACCGACGAGTCAATGCTCCGCTGGAGGCTACGATCCCGAGAAGAGTCTACGTCCGAAAGGGTTGTATACGATACCGTGGCGGTTGCCCGGGAAGGAATATACCAGCTGAAGCGTCTGATGTCGTAGTATCATCGTCGTGAGTTAATCTTCCATCCTGCGGCTTTGACCTTGAACGTGCTATTGCTGACGCGCAGAGGCTCAGCGCGTGTCTGTGCTGCTGTCTGCTGTACTCTGCTCTGTATTTTGCTGCTATCGCAATGCATGCTCTGCCCCGCTATCAAAGTTGGAAACTCGCAGCGTGCCTTCCTGCCTAAACCGAGGAGGGAATAACAACTCAACCCTCCCCCTACGACTCTCCCTGCATACGCTTCCGACTCACATCGTGCATCGAGCTCATGAAGCTCTTCTCGGGACAAGAATAGCAACCGCAAGGTTTTAATGTGCCCGGAGTCCTGCCACTACGTCCGTGGTCGTTACGCCTTGCCGAGACCCGGCCCGTACGGAGCCTCGTGGTATAGAAGCCGTCTCCTCGAGGTGAGCTGGCCGCTTTTGCCTTGGAAACCCTTTCTGCGATCCACTGCTCAACTAACAACAGGTGCGAATTCTGCGTCGGTCGTGTGGCATCAGCTAAGTCTGAAGCTGTCGCAGGATCCCACCCTACCACTATGAAGTCGCTCAAGCTCAACTGCGACATCCTGCTGGACATCATCGCTCTATTCGATTCGCATCAGACAGGCCTGGCGATCATGTCTACCTGCCGCTTCCTCAACCAGGAAGGAGCCAAAGTCGTGCTTCAGAAACAAGTTGGGCTTGAGGCGGAGGAGCGGTTGGTCTATCGCATCTCTCGTCGTTGGTCTGGCGATGCTCAAGTCCTTGATCCACCTCAATCTATCTTGGGATGCGGGTCGCCTGGCGTGCAGGTTGCTACGGCTGCTGCGAGCCCCGCTCAAGTCTGTGTCGGTATGTTGGATCCCAGACGCCCGTGACAGCTTTTGAGAGACCGCCGGCGACCAAAGCCTGGCCGCAGTGCCATCCCACTCTTCTCCTTGAGAACTTCGCGGAGACCCTCGAGGAGCTCTCGCGTAGGCGGTGGTATGTAACCGGTGAGTATATCCCATCGGGCAAGGCGTATCCGAGGATGCGTCGCCTCGTCATCGACTCCGTCTATTGCTACTATAGCACCTTCATCCTCGCCCCTTTGACACAAGCATTCCCCAATCTCACCCACATGTCCGTGAAGACCTGCCGCGAAGAAGACGGGACTTTCGAAGGTCGCGACTTCTCGCCAACCATGGTAGAGACGCTCCGGCACAGCCATGCTATAAACGTTGCTCATCGACAAGCCCCTGCAGCTGCCGGCGGAGGCGCATGGCAGCACATAGAAGAGTTTTCCGGGCGGATTGTTAATCGACATTTACATCTTCCGAGTAGCCTGTCACGTCCGCCGACTCATCCTCGAAAACGGATGGTCTGGAAGACCCAGAGACCTGCCTTACCTCGCTGGTGTTGTCCCTCACGCGTCCAGAATACCTGGGATTCTCCACAGCCAGAAACAGCAACTTCGACGGCCTCGCTTTGCTATCGACGAGCCTCCGCGCGCGCGGCTAACCACCCTGGTAGTTCGCTTGACTTTCTGGGAACCGGTTTCCGACCTTTCTCCCGCTATGGTGCGTCTTTTCTCAGCCTTTTGTTCGTCTGCGCAGGTAGCTGAGTAAGTACCGGATCCAGGCACCTCATGCTGGCAGGCTGATACATGAACATCTCTAATTAGAATCCAGGCCTGATCCATTGACCGCTCTAGTTAGAATCTGTCCTCATGCATGAACGGACTCTAACTAGAGTATCCCCTTTCAGCAGCGCACGCCTGCTGGCCATTCCCCCCTATGCGCTATGTTTCCCGCCTTCTGCCATGACATATCGGCGCGTGGAGGATGTCCCGTTCGGGCGAGGCGACGTCCCCCAAATCCGGGCGTTTTTCAAGCCCCGCCCTCACGACAGGCATGCCGTGGCATCCCCAGGGGAGAAATAGGTGGGAAATAGGTCGGGATTCTATAATTTCCCAGTGATTTCAGCCGCGTTTCCGAGCGTCGGAGAGATGAACTGGCTCACCCATTTCCGACCGTCGGAATCGGTCTGCAGAAAGGTCAAATCGAACGGCAGTTGGACTTTTGTAGGAAATGGAGTGGCTGTGTAATATGGCACGTGGATGTTCCAAAAGCGGGGAACGGTCGGACATTAGTGGGACAACGGCGGGACAGTAATCCTGTCCAAGGGCTTTCCGACCTATGTCCCTCCTTTCTGCTCTCTATGTCCTGTGAATGAAGACATCAAATTTCTCCCAACGGGAGACTTGACGTGTTCCGACGAGTGGAAATAGGTGAGCAGGCGGCAAGTCTTATGAGCGGGAATCAGGGAGTGCCGCAAGTCCTCTGAGCGGAAACAGGTGAGTCACTCCAGAGGGCTATGGACTTGGGCATACTCAATGGCGCTCCTGAACAGCTTATTCGAAGCTGAAGACCTGCTCCTAGCATGCTCGCCCAAGGCTTCAGACGCGCCCTGAGATCGCACTCTTGGAGCTACAGAGGCGCTTCGAGGGCGCTCGCCCGAAGCTACGAGTATGCTCCGAGGGTGCACCTTGGTGGCGCATTGGAGCTCAAAATGCACAACCTCTCACTGTAGGCTTCGACGATAGCTCCTGCCGAGCTTTCCTGAGCAGCTCGCACGCAGCTGTGCGGCGCTTTCCTGCGGGCCTCTGGATAGCTTCGTCTATGCAGAATTCCGCTCAACCTCGGCGTGCTCGTCTTTGACGTCCGCCTACGCGGCCGAGAGCGCTAGTGGTCCTTGTCTGAGCTCGTCGGTGCCCAAAGGTGCTCCAATGGTGCACACTTTGACCACCGGCGAGAGCGACCGGCGACCGCGCATGAAGCCGTGCGCAAGCTCGTCGACGTGCAAAGAGGTATCCCTTTGCACCCCGGCGCGCGTGCATTCAAGCATACTTATATGACAATGCCTATTCCGCTCCGAGGCGCTTCGTCCGCGTTCACGTTGGCGCTTCATCGACGCTGCGGCGCTGCTGGTCGATGCTTCAACTGGCTGCTTGCCGCTCGACCACCGCTCTTGCAAGCTCCTGCGCGCGCTCCCCGGAGCTCCTGAACGCTCTGACCCGCTCGCGTCTACCCGTTCGCAAGCTCAGTTACATCCCTGCAATGTGGGTTTGTTCGCATGCTCTTCTGAGCTTGTGACGGTGCTAACATGAGCTCTTCCCCTGTGCAGACGAGGCTGAACATAGCAGGGAGCCACCCCTTGCCGTCGCTTCTTGTGACTGACATCGGCTTCTCAGGCACTCTCTACGGCACTCTGCCGCTCCTGGCCAACTGGACGACGCTCACATGAGCATACATCTGCAAGCTCCACCTCCCGCTTCGCACGCGCTCTCGTCTCGTAAGGTCCGAGGGTGCGGGACGCACCGCAAGTCCTCATCTCCTCCTGTTCTCGCCCATTTACTTCCGCTCTACAGCCAGGCACGCACCGCCATGACCCCCCTTTGAATCCGTGCTTGTACGCGAGCTCCTTGTTCATCATGAAAGCAACTCAATAGCGTTACACTATTACTCCTATAGCTTTCATCAGCATGGCGGGATCGAATGTCAAGCAAAAGGAGCTCACCCTGTCTAGTGATCTCGCAATAATGCACGGTTTCCCGATATCGTCCGGTGTGTAAGTGAGTGCAGCGAAGTGACAGACTACGTCACTGAGTCGAATGACGAGAGGAGAGCTCAGCTCGTCATAGTACAGCTTTGTGTCCAAGTCGGGAAATGCTTGGAAGGGGTCCAGGGCTTGATGTTCTTCAGAAAGCTGGACGTATGGGCGAATGACGACAAAAGGCTCCACAACCTTCGTAGACATTTCTCGGCGACGATGGTAGAAGATGTGCTGAATGGATCCTGCAGACATTTCACCTGTGGAGGGATGCCGAAAGATGATGAAGGAGTTGCGATGTCCGTGGGTCTGAGTGCAGAAGAGGAGGCCGCCTCGCTGCACACTATGCACGTACTGTGCGTCCGTTGGGAGTAAAGGGACGCCAGTGTGTTTCCCGACATAACCCGACTGGAACTTGGGGTTCCTTAACTCCGGACAGAGTAACCGGTAGAGCTGATCGTAGAGGGGCCTGGGAAGTGCCTCCTGACGCTTCTTGTTGTACTCGAATGGTTTGTCGGCGGAGCTGAGAAATGAGGCAAGATCAGAGAAGCGAGTTCCCCGCGTGGCTTCTTTGAACGCGCCCAAGAACGAAGTCATCCAGTCCTTATAGACAGCCTCGTCCGGCCATGTGATGTTGCTTACTAGCCAACGCAAGCCGGCACCCATGTAGAAGTATCTCATGAATGTCATCGGGATTGTATCTGACAAGCGAAGGCCCATATCTCGTCAGCACGGCTCGAGAACATTGAGGAGACAGAATGTACCCGGCTTGTGGTTGGTGTTGAAGCGTTGGAGAAGACCATTGAGTCGTTCAAACGGATAGGACCACCAGCCATGAACGGGACCAAAAAGCAGGAGACAGTCCTTGAGATGGAGGGAGAGATGATGGTTGGGTGTCAGTTTGTGGTTGAAGAGCGTGCGAAGTCCCTTCACATAGTTCTCCATGTGTCGATCGAAGAGATCTGCACGAGCGGGGGTCATAGATCTTCGCGTGGCGGCGTCAACAGCGACTATGAGCGACACAAAGTTCTCGAGCACTGCGCGTTGCTCAGCGGTGGCACTGGCATGGCCCCAGAGCGGCACGAGCGTTAGGACCATGAAGATGGTACAGAGAGTTCTCCACTGATCCGCCTTCAGCTTCCCATGGCTCGCCTCCCCGATGTTTGACGGAGGCTTCTCCACCCAACTGGGGACCACAGCATGGACAATATCCCTGCGGAGTTGCTCACGGGCTGCATGGTCGAAAAGACGATACTCAGTGCCATACTCCTCTTCTTCTGCTTCACCGGGAAGCGTAAAGGTGTTGGTGGGTTTGTCCAGTACGGGCGGTAGACGAATAGCACCTTCGACATCGATCCTCGGTTGGTGCTGATTGCGTGGTGAGACTCTGCATGATGAACCTGAACGTATTGGTAGACGTACCCATTTCACCAGTGCATCCGCGATGTGTCGCCGTGTGGGATCTTTCCCCGAGACGAAGACCTGGTTATACCGAGCGACAGCGAGCAGGTAATCCTTTCGCATATCTGCCAACCTGTTCGCTTGTAGGCCCTTCAGGTATCTCAGGATGCGGTCTAGCTGGGCCTGTTGTTCGATGGGAGTGTGCACGGCGGCGGTCCTCTTCGGTGTTTCACGAACATGGCCGAGCTTGAAGATATCCATGCAGTGATGCCGGAGCTCCCCGAGGAACATGTTGTGCATGGTGTCCACAAGAGCGAACTTGGTGGGATCCCAGTATTCAAGGCGAAGGAGCTCGGACCAGCGGAGTCCATGCTTCTTCAGTAGATCCTCTTGCGCCTTGTCGGTCGGTGCATCCCTCCACTCCGTCGCAATCTGGAGGTGCTCTGACCACGTCCGCCCTTTTGGCCATGTTGAACGATCGGCATTTGACATTTCGTGCAGGTGCAGGGGACAGAAGGAACAGAAGTGTTCGGACCCATGGCCGTGGAACCCAGCAACCTTGCGAAGGGCAGGAAGGTCGCAAACAAGGGGAATGACCGCAACACGTACTGGTCTACCGGCTGCGCGCTTCGCAGTCGGCTTGACGAAGACTCCGGTATGCCAGAACTCAAGGAGCTCATCGACGAGAGGGCGGAGGAAGTGATTCAGCTGCGTGACGTCGGGTTCCTTAGGACCTGGAATAACCCCTGCCAAGAATATATACTCCGGACGGAACCGCAGGTGAGGGGGAAGATTGAGGCAAGCCAGGTAGATCGCGCCGACGGAGTGCGACTTGCCACCGGCCTTGTTGCTGTGGGGATTGAACCAATCAACGAAGAGGCTGAAGACCAGATGTAACTCGCCATGGAGCTGTACCGAGAAGTATGTCTTTCCGTCGGGACCGCGGAACTCACGGATGGCAGGAGCATCCATGACGTCGTGCCACTTCCCATCGGGACTGCTCCGCGTCCAAGAGCCCTCCAAGAGATCTTCGATGCCAAGTCTTCTGAGAAGTCGAGCGATGAACACCTTCAATGAATGGTATGGGTAAGGACGCAGCGGCTTGTAGATGACTCTGACGGATTTCCTCTTCTTCGTGGGAGGCCGCTCCTGCCGGAACACCAGGGGAGTGTCACAGATCCCTTGGTCCGTCACAGAGTGCGTGCATCGGTGAGGGTATGGGTCGTCCTTGTTCGATGGATCTGGCGCATAGGTGGCACAGCAAGAGGGACATGATGCGTAAAGTGTGATATGGGATTTGGGATCAACCTTCAGGTCCTTCAGCACCTGACGAACGTCGATGGGGACGCTGTCCAGCAGTGCCTTCCGTGATCTCGAGGATGTTGAGAGAGTGGGTGGATTCGACCAGGCTAGAGCGCCGAAAAGAACGACCCGGATCGTGGTCAGAACAAGCTGAGTGTGGGGACGACTAACACCGGCAATTGTGTGCAGTACCGTGACAAGAAAGAGGGAGGCGATGATGAACGGAGGGAACTTGGAAGTCTTCGGATCGAAGACTTGCACTTCATGACGAACTCTTCAGTTACCATCGGTTGTATATGCCGTATGCAATACACGTACCGTCTGGGGCAGGTACCCAATCAAAGCCTGGTATATCCATATATGCCACGCCCGACTTCACCATCTCCTCATGCCATGCTCTATTCTGGAGCTGATCCAACCGATCCATCTCTTGCTGAAAGTCCCGAACCATTGCTTTAAGGTGTCGGTCAGCGACTCCGTCACCAACCGGCTCGTAAGCGCAGATACGCTGTAGCTCCCCTGCCACCCACCCCCGGTGCCGGATGAGCTGGGCGCTGTTATGGTGTGAGTACTCCAGCTCCGCAGGAGGATCGTTCGGCGAAGCAGGTGGGGATTGGAACCGAAGCTTGTCATAGCGACTAACGAGCCTTGATTGACGAGCAAGCAAGGATTGAAGCTTGGCGAGCTCTGCCTTGCGCTCCATGACTCGCCTCGCCTACAAAGCAACAACATCAGGTTCGCTCACAGCAAGCATGCAAGAGATGCGAACATGGTCAGGATCCGCTGGCGCTGAATCAGAGTTTGAGGGCACATCGTGCCCGGGTTGGCTGAGGCCGGCTTCTTTGGGGGATGAGCGTTGCTGCTCTCGCATCTGTTCGCGATATTATATACGTCTTGAGCTTGAGGGGGAACTTGCAGGCAAAAAGGGAGGTGCGTCTGTACTCACCTTCTTCTTGGCCTTCTTGCTAGGAGCCTTATCACGACCCCGGATAGGCAGCTCCTTCGGCTGCTGCCCTGCAAGAGTAGAGAGGAACACGGTATCGCGAACCTTCGATGTTTGGTCCCGATCACTGGAGTTGTTGTTGTCATCGTCGTCGTCGTCGTCGTCGTGGTTGTCGTCGTCGATGTCGTCGTCGCCGCCATCTCGAGCCGATTGTTGTTTAGGCTTCTTATGTGCTTGCTCGAGCTTGCGTTTCATGGCTGCTGCGTACTTGTGTCCTTTCGCAGTGGGGGCGTCAACTTCACGGCCGGGCTTCCGGGTACCATCGACGTCCTTGTAAGTCCAGTCCAAACAGACCTCGCAAGTGCATACTGGCATGGGTGGTGAGGAACGAAGGAGAGCAATGGGAGGCTCCGGGGACTCTAGGCAGCCTAGGGAAGGCCGTCGTCAGCAAACTTTGAGCAAACTAGTCAACTCTCGCTCCTCAGCGCCAGTTAAGGTAACCGCATGCATTGACCGTAAAAAGAAGGTCCTATCAACTCCGTACATCAGTCAAATCTAAGAGCCTCCCATACGGGGTGTTGCTCTTGTTCTCCCTGCCCCGGTTTTGCCAGCAGAACCAGGGCGAGAACTACGGCCAGGTGAATGTAGAACAATAACGTGCGCATGGGCTCGTCATGAGCTACTGCAAGCTGGTGGATGTCGTTATCAAGCTCGCATGGCATGTGAATACCCGACATTGAGCGATGGCCAGGAGAAAGGTCACCGGCAACATTGTGTTGGGCGCCCTCCCGGGTTGTTATGGGGGATCCTGAGGTTGTCGAGTCCGAAGTACTCTCAGAACCGGTGGATACCGCGTCAAACGCGGTTCCTAAGTGCAGGAGATCTGTCGGGATGCGCACATTGCATCCATAATCCGGGGAAAGTGACGCTCTTGAGCCTGTGGTGCACAGCGTGTTGGGGGACGATGGCATGTTGTCATGAAAGCTCGAGAGGTACTCCTGGAATGCAAAGCATAAGTTACATCCGCGGCTTCTCACACATGCACAGGAAACTTACGACACAGGGATGTACATGCAGAGATAACGGGCGGTCTCTGGTAGCGAGAGGGTAAAAGTTGCGTGTGTAATGAGGCTCGTTCACTGTGCTGCTTGTCCTGCCAGTAGCCTCATCGGGCCAGCGCATGGGAGATCGCTCCCGAGAAACAGGAGGTCCACGCAAAGGCGCGACAATCTTCGGAGTGAAAATATGCT